>ML803858.1:190106-211033 GCA_009831015.1 Picea engelmannii | reverse complement strand
AAATATCCATATAGGATAGTTTCACTGAAAAAATCATTGACTTTCATCTCATTATTCCAAAAATAAGCATGGGTTATCTAACCATACTTCAAGGATAGCTCAATCCGCAAAGCGTCTTCCCGTGAGGGCTTTCACCATAAGGGTACCACTTTGGAGTTCATCCATTTGTATTTATTATCAACCATGACAATACAATAATGAATCATCTTTACATCAAACAAACTTGGGTCCATTACCCAAACCTTTGTGCTACTGGAATTCGCTATCGTACTTTCTTCAAGTGTTGACATCAATCTACAATATTACTCTCCAATAGTTGACATCAATGACAACCAACAATCCATACCAACTATCCATCAACCTAAGCCAACTATCTCACATAAAGTGTGCACAGTACTAATGAAGAAAATAGTGTGTGCGTTATCAAGAAAGGAGAAAATGACGCATAAATGAAGGAATCATTCCAATATGAAACACAGGATGACTCCTGGCTATGACATTTCAGATTTGGACATTTGAACTTTGGAGGTCTGAAGTTGCTACACACAAAGGATATGGTAAAAGGCTTACCATTGATTGAAAAACCAGAAAGGATATGTGAAAGCTGCATATTTGATAAGCAGCACAGAAAATCATTTCCAATTGGCAAGTCTTACAGAGAAAAATCTTCACTGGAAATAGTACATTTAGACATATTTGGAACAATGCAAACTCCGTCTATAGGAGGCAGTACTTATTTTATAATATTCATTGATGATTTCACAAGAAAGACATGGATTTATTTCCTAAAGCATAAATCTGACGCATTGAGCTGTTTTCAACAGTTTAAATCACTTGTGGAGAAGCATAGTGGTTATTACATCAAGTGTCTAAGAACGGACAGAGGAGGATAATACATTTCAAGAGAATTTCAGAACTTTTGTAAATTTCATGGCATCTACAAGAAATTTACTGTGTGATACACACCACAACAGAATGGTGTCGCAGAGAGAAAGAACAGAACCATCATGGAAGTGGCGCGCAGTATGTTGACAACCAAAAATTTGTCAAATGAGTATTGGGTTGAGGCAGTAGCAACTGTAGTATACATATTGAATAGATGTCTGACAAAGAGTGTGGAGAATAGAATTCCTTAGGAAGCTTGGATAAGATCAAAGCATAATGTGGCGCACTTAAGAGTTTTTGGTTGCATCGCATACGCACATGTTCCAGATGAAATGAGAAGGAAGCTGGACAACAAAGGACATAAATGTATATTTGTTGGGTATTCTGAAGAGACAAAAGGATACAAGTTGTTTGACCTTGTCGCAAAAAAAGTCATAATCAACCGTGATGTTCAGTTCGTAGAGAATGAAGCATGGGATGGAACCATAGAAAAGATAGTGAAAATAATTGGCACGATGGAGCATGATGATACAAAAGATGAAATGGTGCAAAAACCATGCACAAGACAGTGCGCAGTCCCGTCTACACCTGACACTATAATACAAATTACCGCGCAGAATACTCCAGTAAGAATAACAAGTGCACAGTCTACACCTAGAGCGCAACAAACACCAACAAGCAGTCTGAGTACTTATACATCTCCAGATCTAACATCAACAAGTCTGTTACCAAGAAAGACAAGAAGTTTGCGTGACATCTATAATGAAGATGCAACAAATTCATTTTCAGTTTTTGCTCTATTTTCACAAATAGATGATCCATTAACTTTTGAAGACACTGTCAAAGAAGATTTATGAGCACAAGCCATGGATGAAGAAATCAGATGCATAGAGAGCAGTCAAACATGGAAATTGGTAAATGTACCTGATGACAAGGATGTTATAAGTGTCAAGTGGATTTATAAAACCAAGCAAGATGCAAAAGGAAAGGTACAAAAGTACAAAACAAGATTAGTTGCAAGAGGCTTTACACAACAACCTGGAATTGATTTTAATGAAACATTTGCACCAATTGCGCGCATGGACACAGTCAGAACAATGATAGCAATTGACGCTCATACAAATGGCCAGTTTATCAGATGGATGTAAAGTCAACATTCTTGAATGGAAACTTATAAGAAGAATTATATGTGGAACAACCACAAGGTTATGAGGTTCCAGGACAAGAAGACAAAGTATACAGATTAAATAAAGCACTGTATAGATTAAAGCAAGCTCCGAGAGCTTGGTACAGTCACATAGATTCCTATCTCACACATAATGGATTTCAAAGAAGTGAAAATGAGCCAACACTGTACATCAAATCAAATCAACAAGGTAATGTGTTAATTGTTTGTTTATATGTGGATGATTTGATATTTACAGATGACTTTGGCATAGAAGATTTCAAGTCAGTCATGAAGGATGAATTTGAAATGACTGATTTGAGACTTATGATATATTTTCTGGGAATAGAAGTGCACCAGTAAAAAACTGGTATATTTATCTCACAATCCAAGTATGCGCATGGAATATTGAAGAGATTCAATATGGTGAATTCAAAAGAAGCACCAACACCTGTCATAATAGGATTGAAGTTAACTAAGGAAGATAAAGGGTCCAAAGTGAATCCCACACTGTTTAAAAGATTGGTAGGCAGTCTTATGTATCTAACAACAACAAGACTTGATATTATGTATGGAGTGAGCCTAATCTCAAGGTTCATGGAAACTCCAAAAGAATCACATTGGAAAGCAAGAAAGAGAATCCTGAGATATGTGAATGGAACAAAAGTTTTTGGCATAAAGTACTCCACTTCAGAAGATTTCAAACTCATTGGATATACTGACAGTGATTGTGGAGGGAGTATTGATGACAGGAAAAGTACCTCTGGGTACACATTTCATTTTGGAACATGTATGGTATCATGGGCATCAAGGAAGCAACCCATAGTGACACTTTCTTCAACAGAAGAAGAATACGTCGCAACTACAAGCATAACTTGTCAAGCAATATGGATGACAAGGATGTTAAAATATTTGTTGAAGGAACAACAGGAACCAACTACAGTTTTCCGTGACAACAATTTAGCCATCATGTTATCAAAGAATCATGTGTTTCACAAGAAAACCAAGCACATTGATACAAGGTATCATTCCATCAGAGAATTGGTGAATAACAAAGAGATTTGCTTAGAATTTTGCAGGTCAAAAGAACAAATTGCAGACATTTTTACAAAGGCTTTAGCAAGAGATGCATTTCATCATTTACGCAGTAGTCTGGGAGTCCGCACAGTAACAGATGAGTGACAGTAAAATGAAAACTCAAATTTTTGTTGGAAATTGTGATTACAAGTCGGTGAGATCTTCACGTCTCCGTCGATTTGTCTGTCAGTCAAAATCTGTCAGTAGCCGAAATGTCATTCAGACAGTCTGCAAGTGCAAAGTCACACGTTTACTCAAAAGTCAGTTGACAAACATGAGAGCTATAAATGGAGTCGATTTCTATCTTCTCGAATTAAATTAAGTGGTTGAAGAGTCAGTCATAGTTATTGTAGTGTTTAATGTTGAGTCTGTCTTAGCTTCTGTAGGAAGTCATAGCCTGTGTTTATATAAGTCCGAGTCTCTTAGTTAGTAAAACAGAGGATGATGCATTTAGATACTAAAGATAAGCATTTGATGCACAAAGAAGAAGCAGAGAGGTAGAGAGAACCAACAACAACTAAAGAATTGACAAAATGAGTGTTAGAGCCGAAACTCATTTTGTCATTGTATTCTGTAAACCGCGTGCACTACGTCAAAGTATATTAATATCAAGTACTTTGTGTTTTTGACAAATTTTTCTATCTTATTTTTGAGTTTACGTGCTAAGCATAGCACTATTTTATTCTGCATTCGTAAATCATTTTATTAAGTGTGTGTATTCACAGTGCGCATCAAACTGAACAGTCTGTGCACTATGCAGTGGTTCTGAGAACTCTGTCGCGTAGCTTGTTTGGTGCGCCGTATTTCAAACTGCGTTTCACAGAGTAGTTTGCGTGCTCCCCTTTCGACCCTTCAAAATTGCCACAATTTGTCAAATCTAGATGTTTTAGATGAATTAATTTCCCAAAAGAAAGTGGAAGCATCTGCAAAGTTGAAGCATATGACAAATTGATGTGCTGGAGATTTGTTAGCTTCCCGAAGGATTCAGGGAGCGACATCATTCTTGAGCAATCTCTAACTCTAAGAATTTTAGGGAGCGCAGATTACAAAATTCATCTGGCAAATATTTTAACTGTGCATGAAATATGACAATCTTTTCGACGAGCTTCAGTTGCCCTATAGTTTTAGGGATGCTTGAAAGGGGAGCTGAGATATTTAGCTTTCACAAGTGTAAAGAGCCTGCAATATTGTTAGGGTTTCAACTATTAGAAAGAGAAAGACGTATATGATAATTTTGGCATACAAAATGGAATGAAATTAAGAAAGACAAATAAGCGTACCCGAGATTCACGTTTCCAAAGTAGTTTTAGCTTCAACCCTGCTACTTCTAGAACTCTTAAATTCTCCATAGGAATCTAGGAATGCACACACGAGTATGGACACTTGTACCCGCACAACCATAAGAGACGTGGTGACCACGCCCTCTTCAATATGCGTTCTAAAAAATCATTTTCCGTTGCAATAAGTCGCAAGTTCAAAATGCCACAAGTGGGGGAATTATTAAAAAGATGCCTCATACAGTCCCAAAACACCTCATCAATCCATTTTTTGTACCATGGCATGTATGAACTCATGTGCATTAACATTTCTGGACTCATCCCGGAGAAAGATTCAATTCCGACATCTAAGCACACAGATCCGGAAACTCGGGATATTACCGGTTTGCCATCATCTTCTGTTACAAAATGACACGATGATGTTTCTGATCTCGTGGACACACAAGTTTTATGTCGATAAAACTTGAAGAGATCAATCATCGTAATTCCGTAAACTTCTGTTATTCTTTGTTCATTCACAAAAAATCCATCTTTATTTTGAATAAAGAAAATTTAATTATCAATCTTGAAACCCGAACATGAATGTTTGAAGGATTGAAGCACTTACACATAACGATTGTTCCAACAAATCATTAATCTGGTTGGTCGTCGGACGCCCAACACGAAGCGACATTGATCCTTCCTCCGCTGCAATATTTCTTCCCAACTCTCTGATATGATCATGCATTTTTATCTCATTTTCACTGCCCACCTCCAACAGACACTTATTCTTGAGATTCTGAATTCCCACCATACCCCATATTCTTAGTGCTATATATCTGTCTTTTCCAATGAAAAAGGAAGCAATTTCTAAGAATATTGGTTGATCCTGTTTACTAAGCGAATCATAACTGATTCTAAGTCTCTGTAGTATTTCAGCAGGTAGTGTCTGATGAAGTCGATCCAATTGCTCTTCCTAGTAACGTTTGTCATTTTCCCCACAAATGAGTGCCCAAACACTTTCAATGATAATGGCAAACCATGGTAGACAGTTACAAACCTATCAACAAGATCTGCAAATTTTTGAGGTGGAAGTGGATGATAAAAGGCATAAAAGCAAAAGAGCTCTATGGAGAGTGGCATAGTCAACCCCTCTAAATTATAAATTGAGGACTCTATGACCCTTGAGCTTTTGAGCACATGCTTGTCACAAGATGTAACTAAAATTAAGCTATTGGGTCTCAGGATATCCTTAATAGGCAAAAAAAACTTCCAGTGGACATACATGATATACATCATCTAAAACTATAAAAGCATGACAAAATGAAAGATGCCTTTTAGGTATCCCTATTCCTTCATCACGACCGATTATGGTATCTATCTGTTTCAAGTCCTTCATGAGCTTGCTCTGCAAATAATTAAGGAACATCCTAGTTGCATCTTTTCTCACATCAAATAAAAAAGAGGATGCATTGTAATATGATCTCTTACTATTTTTATAATGTTTGGCTAGCATAGTTTTTCCAACTCCACCAACGCCCACAATCCCGACAACCCTGGTCTCCACGCGCTCCGTCTCCCACTGCTGTGACAACGCGGTCTTTTCAAATTCTTGTAATTTCAAGTCCAAACAAATTGGATATTTTGCTACATCCAACTGTGTTTTGGGAATATTTTTCAAAATGCTTTGCACAAACTTATCCAAGAGTTCACCCTCGTCTCTGAATTACATTCATTGAGATAATAAAATAAGCACTGAGGAATAATAAGTTAGCATGAACCTTATATCAATCCAACAAATTGAAAAATAACACGGATTGGATGGATCAGTGGGAGATCCAACTCACCCATTAAGCTCAAAACCGCTTATATCCGCAACATGAGCAAGTGTGTTTCTCCAATTTTTAATAGTGTCGGGCTGATAGCGTGGCTCCTCTTGACTAGTTTGGGGGTTTGTTGCTGTATTCTGTTGGTGGTTCAGCAGAGCTTCCGCGTATGCTCCATTTTTTACCGTCCGACGTAGTACATGAAGTTTTACATTGTAAAACACAGGAAGAATGGTAGCCCACAAGTCTACCAAGTCCGCCATCAGAACAAGTTCATCGAGGCACTAGTTTGATTCAGCATAAGTTGGAGAGAAAACGACAACTTGGACAGAGGCTACTCTAATAGCGGTTTTTATCTGACATCTTCTAATTAGGGCCGTGATGGTTGATAAACACATCATAATGAGAAGAAGAAGTAGCAAAAGCATTGGCATTCTGATTGGGGGTGGTTGTTTGGTTTGCCATAGGATTTGGAATGGGGAATGAGCAATCTGGAGTCAAAGATGGATGGATTGACAGACAAAGATGACAAGGAAATTAGAATGGTGTGGAAACTCTAAACACCACTCTGACGTCAAGTACTCTAAACACCACTCTAGGATCTACCACTGGGTGGGCCGCAGGCGTTTTCTTAAAGCTGAGATGGATGTGACTCGGGAAAAGAATAAATTAATGATAAGTAATTTATTATTTTTTAAAATTTACGCAGAAAACCTTTAGAATAATTACGTTACCACGTGAAGAAGTACGACTACAATTTCATATTGCGGACACTCGAGACAAGGAGGGCTCCATCAGAGGGTAGTTACCGAATCTAATTTTAGTAGATTGAATGGCGTCGAGATTATCAGTGATCAAAATTCAACACGTCACAGCCAGTCAAGAGGGGTCTAGCACGTCCTAGAAGTGTTATCAAATAATTAGGGTAAAAAAACGCTAATTTTTATTTTTGAAAATTATATCGGAATTGTAAAAAAAACCCTAAAATTTAGTAAGATGGGTAATATTTCAAATTACCCGTTATCAAATTAAAGTACTCGCCACCTGCAACCGGCAATGGTCGGCGTCGACACTGTTAGCTTGTCATCTCACATCCAATTCAGACCTGTCAAATCGATGTAAAAATAATTTTATGGTCATTGGTTAAGTGGACGGTGGAACTGGTATTGTCAATGTGGAAGCCCATGTGAATCGGTACTCTCTAATTATCTCTTCTTTCATGCCTTAAATGTTACTACAAGTATGACTGTATGAGTAAGTCTGGGCAAAAATTAGACCCCTGCACCTCCTGGGGATCCGATGTCATGCCTTGAATGTTACTACAAGTATGACTGTATGAGTAAGTCGGGAAAAACTTAGACCCTTGCACCTCCTCGGGATCCGGTGTAATGCATCGTGCTTGCTTCCTTTGGAGGCAAGGTTTTTATCTCTCGCCTTTCATGACTTAAAAGTTACAACAAGTATGTTCAAACATTAGAGCCTCATCCAATTCACAATAGCTAGACCTGTTGCACATATTTTCATGGGCTAATGGCGATTTTTTACGTATACTTTTTTCAAAGAGAAAATTGCTCAAATTTATATAAAGTATAAATTTCTTTACAAAGTCAAACTGCTCTCATTCAAAAACTTTTTGTAATTGACGCAGCTACAGAAAAATCAAAGCATGATCTGGCTTCCACGGGGGGTCTGCTAATATTAGCAAGCAAAAAGGGATCACCCTAATCCAACCAGCAACAAACAACCCACCTTATTCGAAGACATTTATAGAGGTTATTGAGCTCTCTCTCCCTCTATCCCTATGGAAAACAGAGAGTCTGCCAACCTCTTCTTTTAATGCCCTCTTCGAGAGGGCGTCCGCCTCTCGATTGTGCGCTCTGAAAATATGGTGAAAATTGATATCAGTGAAAGTTTTAGACAGTCCCATCGTTTTCTCCTTCCAGCTGTCATTGTGGACAGTTTGGACTTTGGACTTTTGAGAGATCCAATCGATGATCACTCGCGAGTCACCGAGGACATGAAGGTGACTGATAGACCAGCAGGAGGCAAGATAGAGAGAGGCCCATAATCCCAGGAGCTTGGCCTTATTGTTTGTGTCGATTCCGCAGTTTAAGAACCACAAAGTACACCTAGACGGATGGAATTTGAAAATGCCCCCCGCCCCACAACATCCTCCACTGGACAGGGCAGCGCCATCGAAGCATGCCACTGTGTAACCTTCCATTGGACTGAAATCGCAGGACTTGTGTAAAGGAGTCTTATTCAAACCCGGCTTCCACTGGAAAGCGGCCAAGATTTTATGAAACACCAAATGCTGAGAGGGAGGACAAGAATCGAAGGTGGCTCGATTTCGAGCATTCCAAACGTGCCAGCAGACAATAGCAGGTAAGAATTTAGGCGCTGAGGAATGAGCGAGCCAGCGGGTGTAACTGTGTGTGAGAGTGGTGCCACTCCAGGAAAAATGCAACGTGAAATGGTTGAGCACCAAAGACCAAACTGACTGTGTAAAAGGACAAGTCACCAATAAATGATGAATGTCTTCAGAGTCTTTACAACAGAGTGGGCAGATCCCCGGCCCCTCCCAACCCCTCCGACGAAGCGCTTCCCAGGTGAGTGGCTTCTCCTTGCCTGCTAGCCAAATGAATAGTTTAAGCTTTAATGGAAGTTCCCATCACCAGATGAGGGAGAACCACGAGTTATCCGCTGCTTCAAAACGCTGGTTGTGAAGGGCAATGTATAAATTCTTAACAGAAAAGCACCCCGAGGCATCACCAACGGCCCATAAAAGAGAGTCGGGTCTAGAGGAGAGAGTGACTCCCGCGCCTTTGAGTGCAGAGACATAGTGGTCCCATTCCGCTGCAATTGGATTGCTTAGAAGTAAGTCATCACTGTTCATCCAACTGTCAGGGAAGGAACGACTATTCTGCTGCAGATTAACCTGTGCCAGATGAGTTAGATTTAATGACTGGAGCTGCAACCTTAGCTCGGCTGAGAGGAGAGATCTGTCACCCAATCCCAGAATTTTATCTTCTCCAATGCGGATCTCGGTACCAGCACCCGGTTTCCACACTAGCCAATGGAGGATAACAGGTAAGGAAGCAACCATCCCCTTCCAGAATGGGGAGACATTCCTTTGCACAAAAGAAGGCTTACGAATCCAGCGAATGAGTGGCAGAGAATTCAAATACTTGTCTGCAATAATACGGTGCCAGACAGAATCAACTGAAACTGCTCTCCACAAAGAGTTTGCCAGCAGGGCCGTATTGAAGGTGGACAAATTCATAAGCCCCCAGCCTCCAAAACTACGTGGTCTGGACAGAGCTTCCCAATTGCACAGATGAAAACAAGAATGGCCAGGTCTGCTATTCCACAGGAAATTATAAATGTGCCTCCGGAGGAAAGTAACAATCTTGTTTGGAATTTTTTCAAGGGACATCCAAAAAATAGGGAGACTTTCCAGAATCGATTTAATCAAGATGTACCGACCCCCCAGGGACAGAAATTTGTTACACCAGAAATTAATTCTTCTTTCAAAATGAGTAACCAGCCAATTCCAATCTTTAGGCGAGGAGACACCCAATCTTAACTGAAAGCCGAGATACCTGAAACCGTCATTCAGGTGAGCAAAAGTGAAAGGGATAGATCTCTCGAGAGTGAAAAGTTCGGCCTCCGAAATACCCCAGTAGTGGACTGAAGATTTTGAATAATTGATGGCTAAGCCTGAAGCTGAACAGAACAGCTGGAGCACCTCAAGAATTATCATCCATTCCGATAAATCCGCTTTTGACATGAGAAGCACGTCATCAACAAATAATAGATGGACCATTTTAACGAGTTTTGATACCTTTATGCCAGAGATATGGTGCTCCGCAAAATAATTTGAGAGGAGAAGGCTGAGCCCTTCCATAATCAAAATGAAGAGGTAGGGAGAGAGTGGGCATCCCTGGCGGAGCCCCCTCTCACTTTTGAAGAAGCTGGAAGCCTCGCCATTTATCAAAACTGCAAAGGATGAGCTAGAGACACAGGCCATAATCCAATTGATGAACAAAGCACCAAAACCAACAGAGTGGAGAATTAGTCTCAAGAACTCCCAATCAATGCAATCAAAAGCTTGTTTAAGATCAAGTTTCATGACCAGTGCCTTAAGGTTTTTCTTCTTTATGCTGTGTATACATTCATGGGCAGCTCCAATGGCATCCTGTATTCTTCTGCCCCGCAGGAAACCCAACTGCTCAGCAGAGAGACTCCTTTCAAGAAGAGGCTTGATCCGGTTTGATATGACTTTTGAAATTAACTTGTATAAGAGGTTGCAGAGGGAGATCGGGCGGTAGTCACAAAATGTGAGCGGGTTGCTTTCTTTTGGAATCAAGACAATAAAAGTAGAATTTAGACTTCCTACAATCTTACCAGAAATTCGGGATTCCTCCACCATCTGGAGAAGGTCCAAGCCAACAAGATAAAAAAAGTAGCAAAAGAATTCTGTCGACCAACCATCCGGTCCGGGACTTCTTTCATGTTCTACTGTCCGGGAATTCTGTATACTTACTCTGACCTTATTTCATGTTCTACTTTCTATTCCACTAACATAGTAATGATATTTTATTGTATCTAATATTCCAAGTTTTCTATTATATTGCTTACATTATAGTTAGATATATTGCTTGTTATGATTTGACAATATATGAATTCCTTATGTTTCGCCATCATATTCACCTTTCACTACTTCGACATTATGCTTCATTTGTATCCAACCAAGCCAACCACCACCTCGCATGTGAGTTACCCCAACGTCATAATTTATTCCTTATCGATAAACCACTGATTAGCAGTGTTCAGAAACCAACTACAAGCCATAGTTGGTTTTGAATCCTAGACGTCGATCAACTGATTTAGCGTATGAAGGAAGTTTAAGAGGTTAGATTAGAGCAAGGAAGAGGTGAGATTAGAGCAAGGAAGAGGCAATAGAAATAAGGAATTTTTTCTGCGCGCACTGCTATGTATTTTCCGAGCAAGAAGAGTTTGTTTTGTTTGATTTTTTAATTAGCAGTGGGTTTGTTTTCCTCTGGTTTTTTAATTAATGGGAAAAGAATAAGTGTGAACGCAGGGCAGGGTAGGGAAGGCCAAGGTTTGGCGTGGATGGTTTTTTTGGAGGAGACCGTGTGCAAGACTTATAATGAACGATTTTTCACTTATGGATGGCTAGCTTTGCAGGTTTTGTGCTTCAGAAGGGTGGAAATTGCCGCGAAAACAGAGAGTTGGGTACAAGAAATCAACGATGGAACAATTGTCGAGTTTACTTGATAGTTGTTTAAAAACTTTTTTAGTTTCTTTGGAATTGTTGAACTATAGGGTAGGTCATGTGAACATGGCGAGATTAAACTTTTGTAAAACAGGTGTTTCTAAAAAATTCCGAGGTTTAAGAAAATTCCAGTGGATTGGAAGTTGTTATGGAGTTGGTAGTACTATACTGAAGAACTAGAGGAAAGTAATTAGGTATGTTGTTTTTTTAGACTTTTTTTAAATGGCGCTCTTGTGTAAAATTCGCTTTAATTTTTTTTATTTTTCTAGACTTTTTTTTAAATGACACTCTTTTGTAAAATTTGCTCTATTTTTTTATTTTTTTAGACTTTTTTTTTAAATGACGTTCGTGTGTAAAATTCGCTCTAATTTTTTACTGATATTTTGAAGAAATCCTGTCTCAGTGTTGGATGAATTTAATTCCTTAGACTTATTGAGTTTAGGAATTCTTTGTGGAAATTATTCTTTTGTTGTGTTAATATTTTTAGTTTCAAATGCATGTGGTAAAAAGTTTGAATTATACAAGGCCAACCACTTATCACACCATCGTTAATTAAAATATGTTTTAAAGATCAACATTTTGAGATTACTTTAGTAATCTTAGGCACATTTCCTCCCCTGATATTTCCAATTCCGGTATAATTGAATTAAAATAGCAATCTTTAGTAAGAGTTAGAGTTGGGATAAAATTCTTAATAATCAATAGGATTTATTCTGAAAGAGTACACATAATTAAATCAATATTTCTAATTCTGGTATAATTAAATCAAAATAGCAAACTTTAGTAAGAGTTAGAGTTGGGATAAAATTCTTAATAATCCATGAGATCTATTCAAGAAAGTACACATAATTAAATCAAAATAGCAAACTTTAATAGGAGTTAGAGTTGGGATAAAATTCTTAATAATCCATGGGATCTATTTTGAGAGAGTATATAACGTCTTATGATTAGCAATTTTAGTTGAAATTAATCCCAACTAGCTGTGAAATGATCAATTTCGAGTACCCGAGTTCTTTTCAACTTATAATTTAAAAAAATTAGCCATGACATTGAAATATAATTTAATTTTGTTATGATTAAGAAATTGTTAGTTTCAATATGATTATGTATTATGAGTATTATTTTAATTATTTTAAATTTTGAAAATATATTTTAATAAAAATAAATAAATTTTAAAACATATATTAATAATTTTATAAAATATTGTATTTTAAATATATATTATATAATAATTTAGTTTATTTCAATTATGTAATTAAAATTTACTTTTTATAAATATTTAATGAAAAGAAAAAAATGTTTTCGTATTAATTTTTATTAAAATGTTTTTATTTACTTAAAATAAAAATAATTTTGTCAATATTACAATTTAAAAAAAAAATTATTTATAATTTTTATTGAAATTTTAATTTTTTTATAAAATTATTATTTAATTTTTTAAGATTGTAAACCTTTAGAAAGACTATATAATTTTTTTCATATTTTTTAATGAAAAGTTTACTTAATTTACACTTTTTAGGGATACATTATTTACTTCTTGGAAATTCCTCTTGGGCTCCTTCATTCTTTCTTTCTCTCATATATCCTTCAGAGTTGATTTTACAAAAACATCATATGCTCCTTCCAAAAATTCAACACTTACATTAGGGCGACTTTCTATTTTGCCAATAGAGTTAAAGGTTATAGGAAAAGAAATTACCTAGTGCTTCTTGAGTGCCAAGTTCTATGGATAACATTGTCAATAAGGAAGAGTTGCATAGTATTATTGGTCTTGGTTTTCAAGTTAAGTTTTAAGTTTTGTTTTGTTTGGTTTTTTTTTTTTTAAGTTAAAAGAATTTTTTTTTCTAGAGAGTGGGACTTGGAACTATCTATATAGTTTCATATACTTTTTCCACTTTTTTTTTTCAAAGCAATGAAGAGGTTTATATATTTGGGAGGGATTATAATCTATAATTGGATGTGTTTATCGTTGCTATTCATTTGCTTTTAGCAAGCTATAATATTTTGTTTTTTGTTGTTGTATTGAACAAGGTTTTTGGCTTCAAGCCAATTGAATGTCTGATTAGGTCATTGATTCACTCGTTTAATATTCCCAATATAAACCTTAACTGACACATGTTTACCAAGTGAACTCCTCATTTGGATTCTAAAACGATACGAACAAAAGTATGGAAGAAAAGAAGGCATGCTCTTAATGAGTTGAAGAATTAAGTGTTCTCATGAACAACATTACAAACAAAGTGGCCCATACCAATGGCCACTCTAGTGTCTGGTATAAGCTTATTCATAACTTGTCGGCTATCGATCAAGAGTTGTTTCTTTCATCGAGAAATAACATCATTATTGTTTTGCCAAAACATTTGGTCTAAATCACAGGAAGTTCAATCTGCACTAGCTGGTTAAGTGATTAAAAAGTAGAAACATTTCATTGGAGAATATTCTAACGGTATAAGAAAACATGATAACAAATTATCAATATTATATGCTTGACAACAAAATTGAAGTGTATTAAGGATTTTACTTCGAAATTCATAGGTAATAATGAAACCATCGTAAAAATATTAACAATATTGCAATGCAGATGAACACTAGGGACAAATTGT
The DNA here is from genome assembly GCA_009831015.1 of Picea engelmannii. Taxonomy (NCBI): domain Eukaryota; kingdom Viridiplantae; phylum Streptophyta; class Pinopsida; order Pinales; family Pinaceae; genus Picea; species Picea engelmannii. The sequence continues at coordinate 196,922 of ML803858.1, read as the reverse complement.
TGCATGAACAATTTTAGAATTGAGTTGTATGAATCATTGCAAGTGACCTCCAGGAAGAACAATATTCATGAGTACTAATTATATGTAATTCAATATGTTTTTTTTCTTCAACATATCTCTGTGTTTATTATTGAACAAGTTGTTAGTGATGGCCACCATATAGTACATAGAACAAACAAGTTTTAGAAATATGATTATGGGGCGATGGAGAATGAAAAGCAAATTAGAAGATAAAACATGTAGAAAGCAAAAACCCCTTACATTTTGTCAATAGTTAACTCCTAGCTATGAAATTCCATTAAACTCTTCATGTATCCTTCCCATAACAACCCATTGTTGTAATCGAGTTCTCATAAAATATGATCTATTTCATATAGGCTTCCATTGACTACTAAAATAAAATAAAAATCACAATGAGTTTCATGCATCTTTGTTAAAAAAATATGTGCATGATTTTATCCATGTCATTGATTTGGATTTGATCCGAGTGGAACTAGAAGGAGATTTCTAAATAGAACCTTCTTGAACCATAGACAAGGAAGTCACACTACTCCAAAACAAAGTCATTAGCTAGATAAAGGTCCAATGGGCCCATTACGATCACGATAAGGCAACATGGGCACTGGAGGATACTATGCGGGCGACATGCCCATTTTTGTTTCAATTTTGACATTGCATTAAGGCCAGTGCTAATCTAAGGGGAGGGGAATGCAAATCCTAATTTTGACCCTAACTTATGCATGTATATATTTAATGAAACTTGGCTAAAGCCTAGACAAATGTGGCTTTATGATTGAAGTATGACATGAGATATTGGTTATACACCAGGTGATTAACCATTCTTATGGTACATTTTGGTTTTATATTGATATGAAAATCCTTAGATGCCACTTATTCTTTTAAGTATATACATGCAGTATCTAACTTAATCCAGGATAATTTATTGATCATATTGAGGTGATTTGCATAATTCTGAAGATGTGCTCTTTACCCAAAAACTCATAAACTGATGATTAATTTGCAGAATAGTGAGATGACATAGCATAAAATAAAAGAACTCAAAATACATATGTAGATGACATACATCACTTCATCTTCAAAGTCTCTTTAAATATCATGATTGTTCTCCATCATCTCAAAAGACCAATTTACATTACAATATGGGCTCACAAAAGCCAATTTAATGGACTCTCTTTAATTCCACTACTCAAAACAATAAAATAAGTTCATCATTGAAATCCTTGTGAAATTATGAGAAAATTGACTATAAAGTCGACCAAATTCTGAACTGGCTCAATTTCGCCCTCTTCGGCACACAAAACAATGTGCTAAATTCTCATTAATGGAAAATTGAGATAATACTTCTACAAATGACCTAAAATTAAAAAAAAATAGACCTCAAATTAATGATCCTTGCCAAAAATTGTGAAAAATGAGTATAAAGTTGCATATGTTTCGTCAATATACCTCATGGCATGCTTTACGAGACAACCATACTTAGCCTCTTCTTAGCACACAAATCAAGACAACCGTACGACCTCGAAATCCATACCATACATTGAAAACTATGCCACCTCAAGATCCGTGTAGACCTAGGAATGTGTGAAGTGTTGGAATTCATGCCCATATATAGGCTCGGGCCCTCCAACCTCCATCTATACATTTTGTCAACTTAAAACTAAATATAGAGGCATCCCGAAATTGGCGGGAATGTTGGCCTAGTGGTTAGGGCATTGGTTAATTTTAGCGAAGGTCGGGAGTTCTATTCCTCACGATCCTCTCCTAGCATATCCGTTGGTTAGTTATATGATTATATTATAACCATATACTATGTATATGGTGTATTGTTTTAAACTCGTCGCATATTGGTTAAGCCCCTCCCACGGATATAGCAGGGTTATATGTTGTACAAGAAACCAAAGGCTAGGGTCAAGGGTTTATGCCCTTGACCTTTTTGCCACCCAATCAAACTCTAACACAAATTCAAATATAATATTTGGCATATGTATGTCAAGTCACATATGATGGCGCGTTGGTAATGGAGGCTATGTTAGACCTTTGGGAGGTTATGGAGGCCACGGGTTCGACCCCTGTCGAATCCATAATTTTACATAACCATACAAATATAGGCCAATGGGGGGCTGCCACGTGGAAGCCTCTCATTTGTTGAACCTTGCCACATGTCAACATGTGACTTGTCCACCTGGATTGTAGCTTGCCCAGTCAACTGCCAATTCATCTGCCCAATCACTATATGGTTAGTCCATGTGGAATCTTGGGGCGTGGCCATGTCATCTGTATGATCCTACCATCTGTCACCCTTGCAATGACGACACATGTCACCCTTTTACCCCTTTGAATTTGACCTCTTTGACTTGAACTTTGACTGCTCATAACTTTTGCATACAAACTCCGTTTGACTTGTAATTTGTGTCGTTGGAAAGCTGACGACGAGCTCTACACATTGCTACAATTTTAGAGAGAATTTGGAATGACATAATTTTGAGCATTTATGGATCCCCTAGGACCTCTATGAGTGTTCCTTAGATCCTCCTGGATCACACCTTCCCACTGAAGAACTTTTGGACCTCCAAAAGTATAGATACTCAACAACTTAGTGATGATAATTCACTCTTCCATCTTGCTGAATATTTTGGAATTTAGTCTTCATCTTGGGTCTTCAATCTTAGGTACTAGATCAGTGTACTTCTGTATATCTCTTTGGAATAAAACTCTGAATCTGGCCTCTAACACTATCGCTAATGAAATATAGCTCTGGTTCTGGCTCATAAATTCCGTGACAACAAAAGTCTTGTTCACTAAATCTCTGCAATATCTGTATCATGTATTTGAACATCCACTCCCATCTGCATTTGTTGAAGACAATTTATCTCAGCCAATATGAAACCATGTCAAATGTTGATCTATTCCTGCCCATTTGGACTCGTTGTTCTTGTACTGTTGATGTATCTGTAGGAGTCTTTGAATGAATTCTCTGTCCATTGTCTCTCTGTTGGCAGCCAATACAATTTTTTCTATTGCCCTAAAAGCTGCCTACACCTATGACTTCTGAACTTCAAATTTTCGTCGTATTTTGCAAATAGATGATATTTTCATTTCATGCGACGTTTGCAAATTGGTTTCAATTTAGTTTTCACGACTGAAAGTGTGAAAACGCCTCCATCGTTATTTTAATTGTCATGATCTGCTCATCGATATTCTGATTGGTACTTACCTTTGGTTTATTATTAAGTGGCTGGAATGATTTTTTGAACTATGTCCATTTGCCTACTCTTACTTTGATTGTGCAACTTGATCTTTATTTGATTGATATGGCATTGAGCATATAAATTATGGGATTATTATAAAGCACATGGTTGATTTTGGTTTTTATATGATATGATCATTATTATTATAGGCTCTTGGCTTATCGATTTTATGAAATCTCTTATCACAATGTTTTATAAACTTTGATTGCGCATTATAGCGCATAGGTAACATATGAGACTGATTTCATATGGAATGGCATTAGTTTGAAGTTATACACATGGCACGTTGGTCAAAACTTTGGATTTTGCAATAACGTTGGTTTGAATTATTACAGGCGCATATTTAAACTTTGGGTTTGATGTAACGTTGAACGATCATGGTTTCAAACTATACATCGACACATTGATATAACTATCCACCGTTTAATCCTTGGGTTGGCCGAATAGCTTGATTTTTGGTTATGATTGATTGAACAATGCTGTACCTTGTCATTACTATGCTGCATGGCGGTGATAATCCCACCACCCTCGCATGCGTACCATTAATTGCATCCCCTTTCATCGTTCTCAGCTGTTAGCCAAAACGATCCTTGCTCCTGTGTGTTGTTGTTTATTCGAACCCTACCATGCGCCCGCACCATGGCTCCAGTCGTAAGGGCTGAACCCAATGGTAACCGGGCATTGCTGATGTTTGATGGTGCTTACAGTGACCTTGAGGAATTCGGATGGCTCCCTTTCATACGAAAGTTTGATGGCTATAACCCTAGCGTGGCTCGACAATTTGCATTAACCTTTGATGGCTGACGAGACAAGGTTGGGGATGTGCAATTGGAAATTGATGAGCAATTTCTCAGTTTAACTACCGGTCTTCCTGCTGTCGGACAGAGGTGGTCGAAAAATTGCAAAGTGGAAGATGTCCCGTGGACGTTGCTCTTCCAGTCATGAAGAGTGAGCCCCTGTGACAAAGGTTTGCCCGCAAATTCGCTAAAGCAACGATGGCACGACTTGCTGATGGTAACCAAACAATTCATCACATGCGAGGGCCGGTATGGTTTCGTTTTCCTGTACCACCTTTGGCTACTTATGGTTTTCATAGGCTATGAGCTTAATATGCCTTATTACTTGCATAGGAGTCTGTTCAAAATGTCCAAAAGGTACAAACAGAACCAGGCCGATAACAACCTATTTCATTTTGGGTTAATTAAAATGCTTGTGGTTTGTAAGTTGGGGTTACACCGAGACTGTTGGGATGATTTTCTTAGACGCAATAATTTTGATGATTCAAGCCCACCACAGGTTGAAAAACCTGTGGTGAGCGAGAGTAAGTCAGTACCCCCTATGCCTTACAGTGCTCTGTTACCCAAACCCCTACCCGAACCACCTATTGACCTACCTGCTTCTGTGACCACAGATGTGGAAATTGTTAAACCCGTGGCTAAAAGGCCTAAGGCCAAACCTAATGCGAATTTTAAAGGTAAGAAGAACGCCTGATTAATCTCTCGCATGGCAAGAAACAAACCGAAACTTCCTGTCAACCCTGACCCTATCATGGTGAGTGAAGATTCTGACTCAGAGATTGAACATTACCTGACAAGTGAGTATCCCTATTCAGAAGGTCTGTGTGATAAACCCGCATACGATTTTGTGAAGAACTTACTACCTTGTTTGCTAAATGATCCTAATTATCCAGGCATCAAAATGTCTTGTGAAACCCCTGGTGACTCGTCGAAACCCCTTCCTGCTCTATCTCAACCAGCTGCTCCACCATGTGATCAGTGTGGCTCATGGTTAGAAAGGTATTACCTCGATGTACCAATGCTGCAGTCCAGAATTTGTGCTCTAGAGGATCAAGTTGCAAAGCTCACCAGTCAAAAAGCAAAGACGCCATCCACTGATAAGAAACAACGAACAACTGGTTCGATTTTGTTTAAGAACGTGGAGTCGGCAACAACATTCGTCAATTCAAAATTGGCGTAGCTCGATCAACTTCACTGGTATGATTATCACCTGTTTATATGACAAACTCATAAACTCTGTTTACAGCGTAGATTTGTTTTGACACATAAGCATGCATTATTGTATATAATTTTGTTTTGATAAATCGAATTTTGTTATTGTTTTAAGTTTCGATTGGATTTGGCTTTGATTCGATTGATCATGGGATATATTTGATTGTTTTAATTTAGCTTTAATTGAATGCTTTGTTGCTTATTGAAGTTGTTAATATTTATCTAAACACAGGTCGTTTCTGGTATTCCAATTTTGAACACAGTCAATATATCATTTTGATTTGGTTATATACGATATGGTTGGCAATTACGATTAACTATTGTGATTTTATATTCCATGTCTTTTTGATCAATTCGAATATCATTCTGTTAATGCATAACCAAATTGCAACTGTTCGATTCGCATCACCGTGTTATCAGCCCGATTCATATTTCAACAAACATACTGTTTAAAGTTAATTTGGGAACGAAAGTGATTATGCCCAGGATTACGATTTATTTTTATATTTGACTCGGTCACAATTCGATTTGATTGTTTCCCAGTTTATGTTTATCACTGCTGTTGATGGTTATGATTACTATTTTTGGTCCTGTCTGTCGACTGTATAACACCCAACGATCGAAATATATGGCGAAGTTTGTTGATGCTGTGACTATAATCGTAATAGCCTTTCTATATTGGTATTTGATTAAATCAACCTGAATTATATGCACATTGTTACAGCCGTAACAAATCGATTATGATTGAATTGAGTTAAATCGTATCTAATTCGATGTGATTCATTGCTTGATTTCGTTTGGATATGAAAAAAGTTTGGTTATCATTTGATCCGATTTCATAGCAACTAAAATGGAGCATTCTTATCCTGTTTTGATTGCAGCCTTTTCGATTTTGTTTAATTCGAATGATAAATTTGCTTGAACCATTATTAATTCGATTTTAATGTTTATTGAAAGAAAATTAAATTGGATTGTTTTAAAAAGATTTCATTTGATTTCTATCTGATTCTATATGCTATCTTAGACTAGCTACAGAATCAGATGATTCTGTAGCTAAGTCTGTAGGATCAATTTTTTAGTGTTTTGTTACTGAAATATCTCTCTAATTTGATAATTGTGTTCTATTGCAGGTAAATTCAAAATTGCAGTTGAGTTTATGAGCAGTTAGGGGATATCTCAAAGATTTTACTTGCATTTTGATTTCCTAGTTTAGTTGATTTTGGGATATTTCCCAGATTATGTAATACATTTTGATATTATCCACAGGGATGTTTTACCCTGTGGAGAGACTTATATATACTTATGATTTTTGTAATAATGTTCATCCTCATTCGTGGGAGAACAAGGATATGGAATTCTAATACAGACTGAAGCAGAATTGATGTTTTGTCACATCTTTAGCTTCTCAATATATCAACATTTTGTTTCATGTTGTGTATATCACTTTGTTTATGATTTATGACTACTTTAGCTATCTAGATCATGTGCAAATGATATAATTTTAATCACTGTAATCCATATCTGGTTTCTTCCAATTG
>ML803858.1:163113-177726 GCA_009831015.1 Picea engelmannii | reverse complement strand
CTTCTTCATTGATTGAATTATCAAATATAAGTTTTTGCATAACAGGTTTCCCTTATTGCAGAGATTTATACATCTTATAGTTGTTATGATATTTTTATGTCTTGTTTGTCCTGCAAACCAACTCGAAGAGCAACTCAGCTGATCGTTTACGAGAAGCTATTGAACCAATCCGGTGCGAGTTTAATTCCTCCGACCAGCTTCAAAGTCATCACACACGGGACAAATTAGGAGCGCTTCGAGGTCAGCTAATCTTTTCTTTGCTGTTTTCATTAAGTAGTTTAGTTCAGATATAATTTTAATTAGATTTATATTAGATTGTTTAATTTCAGTAAATATATTAGATTGTTTAATTTCAGTAGTTTTATCTCTTTTCATAAAATATAAAAATCAAAAAACATATCTTGCTGTCTTAGGGCAGAAAACACATGAGTTTTGCAGGTTTTAATTAAATCTGTAGATTGTTTATAGTGTACATTTGTGAATAAGTAATATTGCAGCTAGTAATTAGATAGTTGATTTGAGTTATTATAATAGTAATTAGTAGATTGTATATAATAGTTAGAATAGTTATATTTTAGTAGTTTGTTTTAGATAGATTAGTTTAGTTTGTTTTAGTTAGTTTAGTTAGTTTTATTTTATTTTAGTTAGTTTAGATTAGTTTCTCTTTGGTTTTCTTAAAAGTCCTTAGAGCGGCCAACGGAGCCATTAAACTCGTCAGGGTGGTCCATTCCAAACGGCTTGGGTTATTTAGACAACCCCAGACCGGTTCCACTCTCCCAGTTGACGGACGGTCAGTTTCGCCCGTCAACACTCTCCTACCTTGAAGAAAAAATTTGTTGTACTATTATCATTTGTACATGTCTTGCTTGCTTTTGTTCAAGGTATACATCCACATGAATATGACTTAGTATTTTAAAAGATGCTTATAGAATGCACCTTTATGCCTCTTATTATCCGAAGATGATTATTTCTCCTTTACCAACTCTAGAAAGTTTTGCATTACTTTGATGCTCTTTCCTTTCTCGATCTACATGCTCTAACTGCTTGCATCCTTCTGTTCCTTCACTTTCAGTTCTTCAAAATCAAGAATGTTGTCTTAGACAATTCGATCCATATGTAGCCCTTTAGCTGATGCTGAGACAACACAATTGTCTATCTGTTGTCTAAAGGATTAGAAATATTTACAATGAGATTCCTCTCACTATAGAACAATATGTAAAGGTGGTCATCTAGAAATATCTCTATCGATATTCCTCTCACTCAACATCATATCAGGTGGAAATATAGAAACTCTCTTACAAAATCCCTCTCACTCATATAAGGTGGCAATATAAAAATTTTACAGAGTCCCTCTCACTCTTATAATTTACAATGAGTGGTTTAAAATCCTTCTAGTAGACTTCAAGAGATATACACATATGCATATTACATTTACAAATATACATATTTACATGAAAATTTTAGATGGTTTACTTATGGACTCACTCTTCCCATTGTACTGGGAGGACTCTCGCAGCTTTCGACCTCTGACAATGAATTTGATGTTGATGTTGAATCTGACATTGAATTTGATGCAGAATCTGAGGTGGAATCCAAGTAACCATTAGACTAAACTATAGGTCTTCCCAGTAACCTATATAACCTCTCCTTGTGAATACCAAGCACTATTATTGTGTCTGGAGCAACTTCCTTTGAATACACAAGTACCTGACCATTCTGGAATGCAACTGCATATCCTTCATCCTCAAATGTTGCAACTGAGAGTAGGTTTACCTTTAAGTATGGAACATACAACATATGTTCTATTCCCAGAAATCCTCCCGACTTGAGCTGGAATCTTAGATATTCATACCCTCTTATTGCTTGTCCAGTGTTGGTTCCAGATCCTACATAGAAATATGTGTCAGACTCTCAGAAATTCAGAAATATTGATCTCATCTCGGTCATGTGGAGAGATGAGCCACTGTCCACGAACCATTCTTCGATGTCTTCATATATCACTTGGCCAACACTAGCCATCAGGAAATATTCTTTCCCAAACCTTTCAGTAAGACCATTTACTTCATCTGGAGTTGTTGTTTGTCTTCTTACAAGTGTCTTTACATCTCTTTTGTTCTACTTCAGACATAAGTGCAGGTAAAGTGACCATCACTTCTTTATCTTATGTCCACTCTTACCACAATAAGAGAAGAGTGTCTTGTTCCACGATCCCTTCTTATCATTCCCCTTTTTTGTTTACTTTGAGAAATGATCTTTACCTTTATCCTTCTTCTTGGAAGACTTATCTTGTACGGGTTTTCTTCTTCGACACTTCTCCACATCATGGTTACTAGTTCCACATGAAGCACATGGATATCTAGACCATTCACCAATGGGAAAAATATTCATTCCTTCTCCTGTAGCATGCACATATTTCTTTGGAGATGTCTTACACATGTTACCTCTCTCTAGACTAGAAGGTAAGGCTATTTGTTTATGAAGGACCTCTTCATCTGAAGTTCTCCTTGCTTTAGCTATCCTAAAGCATTCTCAATATTGACGGAAGAAGAATAATATGAGGAGTCATCTTTCTCGATCATGCCTTTCAAAAGAGGTAGTTCCTTTTGCATCAGAGACTTTACATTCTCATCCTGCCAATCCTCATGGATTGGTACTGATGGTGCCAATACTAGATTCTTGACTTGCAACTTTCTTTCAAACTCATGAAAAATACCCTTATGGAATTCCTCATGACATAACAGTCAATCTTGCAGCCTCTGCTTCTCTTCCTCAAGAGCTTGCAACTACATTCTTAACTCATAATTCTCCTTTTGAATTTGCCAATTAATGTTCTTCTACAGCCTAAACTTCATGAGAGCTTTACTCATTTTGTATTCTTGATAAGAGTCTTCAAAATCCTCACCAACTGAACTCTTGGATCTCATGTCACATCAACAACTTGCAATACACATCAAACCTGGCTCTGATACCACTTGATCCAAAAATCCTTAGACACCACTTATTCTTTTAAGTATATACATGCAATATCTAACTTGATCCAGAATAATTTATTGATCGTATTGAGGTGATTTGCATAATTATGATGATGTGCTCTTTACCCAAAAACTCATAAATTGATGATTAATTTGCAGAATAGTGAGATGACACAACAGAAAATAAAAGAACTCAAAATACATATGTAGATGACATACATTACTTCATCTTCAAAGTCCCTTTAGATAACATGATTGTTCTCCATCATCTCAAAAGACCAAATTACATTACAATATGGGCTCACAAAAGCCAATTTAATGGACTCTCTTTAATTCCACTAATCAAAACAAGAAAATAAATTCACCTTTGAAATCCTTGCGAAATTATGAGAAAATTGACTATAAAGTCAACCAAATTCCGAATTGGTTCAATTTCGCCCTCTTTGGCACGGAAAACAATGTGCTAAATGCTCATTAATGGAAGATTGAGATAATACTTTTAAAAATGACCCTAAACCACAAAATATACCTCAAATTCATGATCCTTGAGAAAAATCATAAAAAATGAGTATAAAGTTGCCTATGTTCCATCAATATACCTCATGGCATGCTTTACGAGACAACCATACTTAGCCTCTTCTTAGCACACAAATCAAGACATCCATATGACCTCAAAATACATACCCTACATTTAAAATTGTGCCACCTCAGGATCCGTGCATACCTAGGAATGTGTGAAGTGTTGGGATTCACGCTCATATATAGGCCCGAGCCCTCCAACCCCCATCTGCACATTTTGGAAACTTAAAACTAAATATAGAGGCAAACCGAAATAAGCGAGGTTGTTAGCCTAGTGGTTAGGGAATTGGATAATTTTAGCGAAGTTCGGGGGTTCTATTCCTCACGATCCTCTCCTTGCATATCCATTGGTTGGTTATATGGTTATAATATAACCATATACTATGTATATGGTGTATTGTTTTAAACCCGTCGCATATTTGTTAATCCCCTCCCATGAATATAGTGGGGTTATATGGTGTACAACGAACCAAAGGCTAGGGTCGAGGGCTTAGGCCCTTAACCCTTTTGTTCCCCAATCAAACTCTAACACAAATTCAAATATAATATTTTCCATATGTATGTTAAGTCACATATGATGGCGCATTGGTAATGGAGGTTATATTAGACCTTTGGGAGGTTATGGAGGTCGCAGGTTCGACCCTCATCGACTCCATAATTTTACATAACCATACCAATATAGGCCAGTGGGGGGCTACCACGTGGCAACCTCTCATTGGCTGAACCTTTCCACACGTCAAAATGTGACTTTTCCATCTGGATTGTACCTTTCCCAGTCAACTGCCAACTCATATGCCCAGTCACTATGGTTATTCCACGTGACATATGGGGTGTGGACACATCATCTGTATGGCTGTGTCACGTCTCACCCTTGCACTGATGACAAATGTCACCCTTTTACCCCTTTGACTTTGACTTTGAATTGAACTTTGATCGCTCATAACGTTTTCATATGAACTCTGTTTGACTTGTCGTTTGCGTCGTTGGAAATGTGACGATGACTATGAGATTTACAAATTGATTCCATTTTCGAGAGAATTTTGAATGTTCTAATTTTGAGCATTTATTGATCCCCTGGGACCTCTGTGAGCATTCCAGATCCTCCTGGACCTCTGTGAGCATTCCTCGGATCCTCCTGGATCATATATTTAGGTACATTTTAATCGTATTAATACAACCACTTAAGTGTTGCAAGAAAATATAAAGGGGCTATGAGTCCATGGGAGGGGAAGAAAGGGGGATAAGAGGAAAATAATGATATTTGACTAATGCCCACCTTTTATCCTACATTCTCCAATCTTTACCTATGCCAATTAATTATTGACTAACTTTTGGATTTAGTTGTCCAAGTGAATATATATGGGCTTCTTAAGAAGGCATGTGGTGACAATGCATGCATAAAATATATATTCATTGATTTTCACCATGCAAGGAAATTCATCTATAGTTCTTTCATTATTTATCACTCTCATTTGACTTGTAGCTTGTTGTTTCTATGCATGTATTTTAATAGCCAATGGCATACCTATAAAATAACCATGTCCATAATTACCTGTAAATGTTGGGGAAATGATCATCCATTGTTAGAAGTTGGAAATACATATTTCTCAGTAGAAGAGATTCCCTTACCTACATTGGATGGAAATGAGATGCTTGAGGGACTACATTGCAAAGAATTGAACTCTTTTATTAGTGTTGAGTAGGGATGAGAGGGGAAAGTGTCATTGGTTGAAGATGGATTACTATGCTTGGGAAGACTTACAGTGTTGATTTTATTGTCTGATATTGAGTTGTGAGGGAGAATTCAAAGCTAGACTATCACTTTCTTAAGAAATTGTGCACGTTCCTAGGAATGCACACACATTCCTATTGTGCCATGTTTTAATGGAACATGGACGCGATTTGTGTCCATTTGCACACCACATCTTGTGTTTCTATTTGATTGAGCAAGTGAAGAGGAGTAGAGGAGGAGCAAAGCATATGATCTTGCCACCAACTCAAGCCATGTATGCTTGATTTTTTATGTTAGCATGAAAATTTAGATTGCCTTCAACATGTAAAAAAAGTGAGGATGTTTTTTATCCACTAAACCAAGGGATTGGTCCATATATATTTATTCATTGATATTCCCAATGAACAATTTATTCTTAACATATATTTGATGAATATGCCAACTAAAACTTGAAGCAAGATAACCAATTATTTGAATAGTATTCAGTTTTTATTTGAATTTCTCTATGGCCCCTGTTACCCCCTCAAACTAGGGGTAGTTAAGGAGATCATATCTCAAGGCCCATAGGTAGCAAACATGGAGTGTCGAGATCTAGATTGATTAGCAGAGCCCTGCAAGGCCCCTCCTATCTTGACTTGCACCATTATGCATCACCAGAAGTAAACAACATCCATCACACTGGCCTGGCCCTAGAGGACAATAGTTCTTGCTTCATGAGGTAATAAGTTTGGTATCATGGTAAGTGCCACTTTAATAATTGAAGCATTTGAATATGTTGCAAAGAACCCTTTGTTGATTACAAAACGTTTTCTTGGAAATTATACATTTTTCCTTATTTAACCTTGGTGGGTATCATCACATCCTAGTAATTTGGTCACCCTTTGGAATGGGGTGCTACTGGGGGTTCTTTGAAAAGTCATCATACCATTCCCAATCATACTTATCACTTTCCATACTTCTTCCATTTTTTATCCTCATCTTTTGGGTTTTCGGGTGCACTGACCCAACAAGGGATTGTACCTCACTTCATGGGAAGAAGGGGCGGAAGGCCCAGAGGGGAATGTAGCTGGAAAAAGATAAAATCCAATCATAACCTTCCAGATGATCTCCCCGTGGTCCCAAGAACAATGAAACGCTTCTCGAAAAAATGGGGGACCCATAAAATAAATAACTAATTAATCAATCATGTCGACCAAGGTAGAGCATATTTGGGCTATGCATTTCCTTTTAGTGCCCCTTACTGTCTTCAACTTGGAAAAACATGATTTCCAAGGTAGAGCATATCTGGGATATATATTTTCCTTTTTAATGCCCCTTATTGTCTTCAACTTGGAAACATTGTAATTAATTAATGGAAAATAAATGGGCTTGGAAAAATGTTGCATCGTGGATGAAGGGAAGCACACCCTCTACTCACACATGACTTAGATTGGTTTCCCTTGGGAAAACACCTTGGACTTGGGGATTGAATAACCCAATAGGATTCCTTGACATCCCTCCCACACCTAAATTTGACAAATTGTATAAGGTATTTGAGAATTTGTTTAGTTTGAAAATGGGGGGTTTGATGCACATGTTTGGGTGGTTCCATTATTATATGTGGATTACTTGACGTGATTCTTGTTACTTATGGAACCTTGGAGGGTGCGTCTATTTTTGTTTGGATAACCTTGTCGGTGGACAAGTATTCATGAGAAGATGACTGTGTTTGGACCTTCATGAGGGATTTGGAGCCGGAGGATGGTTGCTACATCCCACGTTTGGGGCAGGATTGTGGTCACCATTTTCACATTAAAGAAGGAGTTTGTTTCCTTTTGAGGCACTCTAGCATGACTAGGATATGATCTCCCACCTCTCTCCACTTGGAAATTATCATTTGGAGGCTTGGACGTCACCCTACTAGCCCATGACGTCATTTAGGACTTGAGGCTTTGATGAAGGAGGGTTTGACATGAAGTTGGCATGTGTGGCATGATGGATGGCCTTTGGAGGCCTAGTGTTACACTTCTCCACCTCAACGTTTCACTTTGGGAGCCTAACGTCACCCTAGAAGGGATGACATCACCCTTTTTAGGGTTATTTTGTGTAAAATTGATTTTATGTAATTTATAGGGAAAATTCTATGAGGTTGACCCTCTTTATATTTTAAAGTTGAATTAAAAAGTGGACAAATATGGTTTTTCATTCATATAAATAGAGGCCTTTCCATTTTCATTTTAGATCATAACTCTTCCTCACATAAGAGGATAAGACTAGAATTTTTTCCCTCTTTGGCATACTTGGATCTTTTTACTCATGTGCTAGTCTTGGAGAAGTTAACTTTGGATGTCTCTTGGCTTGTTCTTGGTGGAAAAATATGCAAATAGAGTTTGTGCTTGATTATTCTTGGTGAAGTAGGTATAATATGCAATTTTCACTTCATGCATTGAATGTATATGGTAAATTTTGCTTGTTCATGTTGAAGATTATGAAATTGCTTGCTCAAAACCCTAGGAGAGTAGCATAAGGTGTTTCCTCCTCTCTCAAGACCTTTCCACTTACTAAATTGCTTAGATAATCTTGTCTATAATAGTCTTCTAAATCCCTAAAGTGCTATCACTTTAGGAGTCATGTTCTAGAAACTTGTTGCTATATATTTCAAGAGTCTGAGAAGGAATAAGAATTTCGCTAGAGCCCAAAAGAGCTTATTCTCTAGAAAAAATCATCTTTTGAGTCTTGAAGTTTGATGCCCTAAGGTACTAGCACCTCAAACTTCATCTCATCATACTTAGAACATTGTTATCATCATTTATTTCTCCAAGATACAATGTTGTTGTAATTGACTCCATAGCCCAAAATGCACTAGTTTAATTTCTCACTTGTGGAGGAATTGATCAAACAACTCTCAAACTTTATTGTCTAAGGATTTTTCTAACCTTTTCTAACTCTAGTTTAGCTAAATTCACCGAATTTATTGTTGTTGTAGAAACAAACTGCTAAAACCGTCTAATTTGCTTCATTTTTCTGCATAATTCACTCTAACTCATAACTATCATACTCATAAATTGCTTGGAATAAGTGTTAATTGATCTATTGGATAAATGTTGTTCACTGTCTTTTCATGCAATTATGATCTATATTTCTTGTGGTTGTTACAAATTACTAATTGATGTTGTAAACCTTTATATTGCTACAATTTTGTATCACTAGTATATATTTTCACTGTCTACTGTCCTTTGAGGTTTTACTATCATATTGGTACTTGGAAATTGCTATATACATGTTATATTTGTTCTTGTTCCATGAAGGTACCCAAATCTCTTCCCTTTACCTCAATTCTATAGACATAGACCTTTGACTTAGTAACCAATGAGAGGGTGCTCCAAACTTGGCTATATCATTTTCTATATGTTCCCTTGAGGTTATCGGGGATGCCTCGCCTGGGTTGGACCTCATCCACCCCTAAAACGTGGGGATTTCCTACTAAGGTGACATTGGTTGGTTATCTTGTAGTTACGCCAATTTAATTTACGTGTCTTGGGATTTGATAAGTACAAATTATGCGATAACATTTTGGCACTGTTACTGGGGACAATCGAGCCGGTTTTCCTTAATGACACATCTTTGGTGAGATTTTCTCGAAACCCTTATCTTACAAGCTTACTTAGTGAATCCACTGAGGGTGATTCCCTCGTCTTCCTTTGATGATCTAGGGTTGATCATTTGGTGACTCCACGATAGATTTCAAGGTGTCATTGAGCACTCCTAAGTGATGGAATAATGGACTTATCAAATATTCGTAAGCTTTACCCATACATTGATACAAATATCTTTATTGGGTACCCTAGCAATTTTCCCTCATAATGGTCTGAGGGTTTCCCAAAATATGATGGTGATCCATCCCTGGCCATTACATATATTGAAAAGTTAATAAAGTACACAAGAAGGCTAAAGGTGGAGCATGAAGGTGTGTGGATGTTGTTGTTTTTGGTTAACATACCATTTGATATACAAGTACACTTTTCAAGGAATCTTAAACCAAAAAGTATATCTTCCTTCACATGCCTCACTACAAAATTTCTTGAATATTGGAGTCTAAGTGAGACACTTGAAGATGCCCTTCAAGAGCTCAAATTAGCCCTTCAAAATTAGGAATCCTCTAAGGGAGATAAATATGCCTGCAAAGAACAAAGCAAATACTTCTACAAAAGATTGAAAGAAAGCATCTGAAAGGATAATTAAGTATGCAAGCAACTAGTTCATTTGTGCAAGGATGTACGTGTCTTAATTGGAATATGTTCAATAAGACGAAGAGAGCATGACCGTAGATTGGAAATATGTGAACAAAGTCTCAAAACGTCTGGAGATGAAGAGTTTTCTAAGGCATAATTCCAAGTAAAAACACTTCGTGCCAGTATACGAGAGAATTATAACCAACCTTGGGTTTTATCAAAAATATTAAAGTTGAATGTGGATGGAGAAGAATGGGATGATTCAGAGGATGTAGATCTTAATGAAGATTACCCTCTAGACAACGAAAAGTTAATTAATAAAGAACCTCCATGTCTTGAGCATCCCTTGGATGAATAATGTTGTGCAACTCCATTAATGAAGGGACCCAAGGAAGAAGCTTATAAAAGGGGTTATCAATCCATCAAAGTGGAGAAAGAATTATCCCATGATTCTACTAAA
Organism: Picea engelmannii; assembly: GCA_009831015.1. Taxonomy (NCBI): domain Eukaryota; kingdom Viridiplantae; phylum Streptophyta; class Pinopsida; order Pinales; family Pinaceae; genus Picea; species Picea engelmannii. The sequence goes on along the minus strand of ML803858.1, from coordinate 167,772 downwards.
GAAAAAGAAGACTCAATTGAAGAACGAGAGCCAGAAGAGGTGAGTGATGAGGATGAATTGTTGGTGTTTGTTCCTCCATTTGATGAAGTCATCAAAGCTTCAGTTCTTCCTTCATAAGAAGAATAAAATCTTTTAGTTATTTTCCTTTTTAGGTTTTTTAATGATGCCTTGTTCTATGTTTTAGAAGATGAAGGAGTGTTAGAAAATATTTGGATGCACTAGACCCTTCATGTTTTAATGAAAGTGATGTTGTGATTGAGAATATTGATGAATTTATACATGTTGGGAGACATAAATGGGATGTGATTTTCTACGATGGAGATCCCAATTACGATATTGAGGGTCATCTTCGATTATTTCCTTTACGACAACCATACGTGATTGCTACTGATTCAGATGTTTGGTAACAAGGAGATGGCATGATTATAGATTTTTTCCAACCACTTGGGGATGACCTTTTGTAGCATTCGCATGAAGATTTTAGGTTATTCCCTAGGGGGGATTGATACATATTATTTTGATCACTTCGATTAACTCTACGAAGAAAATTTTCAACCACCGTTGTGCTCCAGTTTGGATGAGGGTAAGGACATAATTTTCCTGGAGCATAATAGTTGTTATGGGGATTTCCAGCTTCCTTCTTTTTCTTTATCTCGCTACGTCACCGAGGGTGCAACTAGGAAACGTGTTCCTTGTCCCAGTTTGTCTCCAGGAAAAACCTTTTCTTGGAATTTAAGGGTAGGCTAAATGCTTTAAAAAAACGTTTAACATCTCAGTCTTTCAACTTTCCCCTGAGAAGTTGTAAGTCACCCTCTAGGTTCTTGCTCATCCCTTTTCATGCCTCGGGGAGTGATAAGATCCAGGCTAGTCAACCTTCTAACCCTTTGAGTCAGACTAATGAGTCTTTATATTGGATTGAGAATTCTTTTGGGAATATGACTTGGGATGATTTTGTCCCTCCCTCCCACCTCTATGAGTTAAATTTTATGATTACTTATGATATGATGCATGCTCTAACTCATGTTATTTTTGTGCTTGAATTTTTCTTGTTGTGGTTTACAATGAAGCACAGGGGTAGGTGTTGCAATACAATGCTAGAATGGTTTTATTGGTTATATGATTACACCTAGCATTGAGGATAACATAGATTAATGTAGGTAGGTTAGAGTGGGCATTTGCATCTTCCATTGCATTGTATATATGTTGCATATTGCATATCATGGTAGTATAGTTTGCATTTAGCTTAACCTGATTCACATACATGTTGATGATTTACATATTTTATTCTTGCATATTTAATCATTTCTATGTCATGCTTATATCTTTGCATGATCATATTGATATGTTAGAATAAAAATATTGGAAAATTTTCTTTTCAACATTTGCTTTTGGATTTTGATAATTTGAATAAGGGGTGATAGCACCACCCTAGGTGCTCTAATGATTTTGCTTGAGTGTGAAGAAATGGGTCATAACAGATATGTTTAGGTTATCATGCACTCTATGGTGAGAACATGTTCCCAAGTAGGAGCCTCATGTTACCCCCTCAGACTAGGGGTAACTAAGGAGATCGTTTCTCGAGGCCCATAGGTAGTAGACATGGAGTTTCGAGAGATAGATTGATTAGTAGAGCCCCACATGGCCCCTCCTATATTGAATTTAACCATTATGCATCACCAATAGTAGAGAAACATCTATCACACCTACCTGGCCCCTGAGGACAACGGGTCTTTCTTCATGAGTTAGTAAGTCTGGTATCATGGTAAGTGTCACTTTAATAATTGAATCATTTGAATATGTTGCAAAAAACCCTTTCTTGATTATAGAACATTTTCTTGTAAATTATACCTTTTTCTTTATTTAAACTTGGTGGGTATCATCACATACTAGTAAGTTGGTCGCCCTCGAGAAAGGGGTGCTACTGGGGATTCTTTGAAAATTCATCGTACCATTCTCGATCATACTTATCACTTTCCATACTTCTTCCATTTCGTCTCCTCATGTTTTGGGTTTTTGGGTGCACTGACCCAAGAAGGGATTGTACCTCATTTCATGGGAAGAAGGGGTTGAAGGCACAGAGGGGAATGTAGCTGGAAAAAGATAAAATCCAATCACAAACCATCCATATGACCTTGGGATCCCGAGAACAATGAAACGTTTCTCGAAGAAATGAGGGACCCATAAAATAAATAACTAATTAATCAATCATGCTGACCAAGGTATAACGTATGTGGGCTATGCATTTCCTTTTTAGTCCCCCTTATTGTCTTCAACTTGGAAAAGCATTATTTCCAAGGTAGAGCGTATCTGGGATATGTATTTTCCTTTTTAGTTCTGAGAGCCAGATTGACTAGAAGAGCCCCACAAGGCCCCTCCTATATTGAATTTCACCATTATGCATCACCAACAGTAGAGAAGCATCCATCACACAGGCCCGACCCCCGAGGAAAAAAGGGTCTTTATTCATGAGGTAGTAATTTTGGTATCATGGTAAGTGTCACTTTAGTAATTGAAGAATTTGAATATGTTGCAAAGAACCCTTTCTTGATTATAGAACGTTTGCTTGGAAATTATACCTTTTTCCTTATTTAACCTTGGTGGGTATCATCACGTCCTAGTAAGTTTGTCACCCTTGGGAATGGGGTACTACTGGGGGTTCCTTGAAAATTCATCATACCATTCTCGATCATACTTATCACTTTCCATACTTCTTCCATTTCATCTCCTCATCTTTTTGGTTTTTGGGTGCACTAACCCAATAAGGGATTGTACTTCATTTCATGGGAAGAAGGGGTTGAAGGCTCAGAGGGGAATCTAGCTGGAAAAAGATAAAATCCAATCACAAACCATCCATATGCTTACCCTAGGATCCCGAGAACAATGAAACACTTCTCAAAAAAATGAGGGACCCGTAAAATAAATAACTAATTAATCAATCATGCCAACCAAGGTAGAGCGTATGTGGGCTAGCATTTCCTTTTCAATGCCCCTTATTGTCTTCAACTTGGAAAAACATGATTTCCAAGGTGGAGCATATATGGGATATGTATTTTCCTTTTTAGTGGGAAAAACTCTAATTAATTAATGGAAAATAAATGGGCTTGGAAAAAATTTGCATCGCGGACGAAGGGAAGCACACCCTCTACAAAGGCACCCACAAATGAGACAATATGAACCATTGTATGTCATGAAACCCATGCTCAGAAGTCTTACCCCACTCCACCTCATACTCACACATGACATAGATAAGTTTCCCTTGGGAAAACACCTTGGAATTAGGGATTGACTGACCCAATAGGATGCCTTGACACCCCTCCCACACCTAAATTTGAAAAATTGTATAAGGTCTTTGAGCATTTGTTTAGTTTGAAAGGGGGGGTTTGATGCACATGTTTGGGTAGTTCCATTATTAGATATGTCTTACTTGGCATGATTCTTGTGACTTATGGACCCTTGGAGGGAGCATATGTTTGTCTTTGCAAGACCTTGCTGGTGGATAGGTATTCATGAGGAGATGATTGTGTTAAGACCTTCATGAGGGCTTTGGAGCCAAAGGATGGGTGCTAGATCCCACATCTGGGATAGTCTTGTGGTCACCATTTCCACATTAAAGAAGGAGGTCGTTGCCTTTGAAGGCACTCTGGCATGACTAGGAGATGAGCTCCCACCTCTCTCCACTTCGATGTTTTCCTTTGGAGGCTTAGATGTCACCCTACTATCCCATGACGTCACTTAGGGCTTGAAGCTTTTATGGAGAAGGATTTTACATGAATGTTGGAATGTGTGGCATGATGGATGGCCTTTGGAGGCTTGACGTTACACTTGTCCACCTCAATGTTTCACTTTGGGAGCCTAACATTACCCTAGAAGGGATGACATCACCCTTTTTAGGGTTATTTTGTGAAAACTGACTTTATGTTATTTATAGGGAAAATTCTATGAGGTCGGCCCTCTTTATATTTTAAAGTTGACTTAAAAAGTGGAAAAATATGGTTTTCCAGGCCTCATATAAATAGAGGCCTAGCCATTTTCATTTTAGATCATAACTCTTCCTCACACAAGAGGATAAGATTGAAAATTTTGCCCTCTTTGGCATACTTGGATATTTTTACTCATGCGCTAGGCTTGGAGGAGATAATTTTGGATGTCTCTTGGCTTATTCTTGGTGGAAAAATCTTCAACTAGGGTTTGTGCTTGATTATTCTGGGTGAAGTAAGTAAAATATGCAATTTTCACTTCATGCATTGAATGTTTATGGTAATTTTTCTTGTTCATGTTGAAGATTATGAAATTGCTTTCTCAACACTTAGGAGTGAAGCATAGGGTGTTTCCTCCTTTCTCAAGACCTTTCCACTTACTAGATTGCTAAGAGAATCTTGTCTAGAATAGTCTTCTAAATCACTAAAGTGCTAGAATTTTAGGAGTCTTGTTCTAGAAACTTGTTTCTATATATTTCAAGAGTCTAAGGAGGAAGAAGAATTTCGCTAGAGCCCAAAAGAGCTTGTTCTCTAGCAAAATTCATCTTTTGAGTCTTGAAGTTTGAGGCCCTAAGGTACTAGAACCTCAAACTTAATCTCATCATCCTTAGAACATTGCTATCATAATTTATTTCTCCTGTTATCTCCTCAAATAAATCAATCGAGTTATTTCATTTTAGGT
>ML803858.1:142867-163013 GCA_009831015.1 Picea engelmannii | reverse complement strand
GCACATTTTGGAAACTTAAAACTAAATATAGAGGCAAACCGAAATAAGCGAGGTTGTTAGCCTAGTGGTTAGGGAATTGGATAATTTTAGCGAAGTTCGGGGGTTCTATTCCTCACGATCCTCTCCTTGCATATCCATTGGTTGGTTATATGGTTATAATATAACCATATACTATGTATATGGTGTATTGTTTTAAACCCGTCGCATATTTGTTAATCCCCTCCCATGAATATAGTGGGGTTATATGGTGTACAACGAACCAAAGGCTAGGGTCGAGGGCTTAGGCCCTTAACCCTTTTGTTCCCCAATCAAACTCTAACACAAATTCAAATATAATATTTTCCATATGTATGTTAAGTCACATATGATGGCGCATTGGTAATGGAGGTTATATTAGACCTTTGGGAGGTTATGGAGGTCGCAGGTTCGACCCTCATCGACTCCATAATTTTACATAACCATACCAATATAGGCCAGTGGGGGGCTACCACGTGGCAACCTCTCATTGGCTGAACCTTTCCACACGTCAAAATGTGACTTTTCCATCTGGATTGTACCTTTCCCAGTCAACTGCCAACTCATATGCCCAGTCACTATGGTTATTCCACGTGACATATGGGGTGTGGACACATCATCTGTATGGCTGTGTCACGTCTCACCCTTGCACTGATGACAAATGTCACCCTTTTACCCCTTTGACTTTGACTTTGAATTGAACTTTGATCGCTCATAACGTTTTCATATGAACTCTGTTTGACTTGTCGTTTGCGTCGTTGGAAATGTGACGATGACTATGAGATTTACAAATTGATTCCATTTTCGAGAGAATTTTGAATGTTCTAATTTTGAGCATTTATTGATCCCCTGGGACCTCTGTGAGCATTCCAGATCCTCCTGGACCTCTGTGAGCATTCCTCGGATCCTCCTGGATCATATATTTAGGTACATTTTAATCGTATTAATACAACCACTTAAGTGTTGCAAGAAAATATAAAGGGGCTATGAGTCCATGGGAGGGGAAGAAAGGGGGATAAGAGGAAAATAATGATATTTGACTAATGCCCACCTTTTATCCTACATTCTCCAATCTTTACCTATGCCAATTAATTATTGACTAACTTTTGGATTTAGTTGTCCAAGTGAATATATATGGGCTTCTTAAGAAGGCATGTGGTGACAATGCATGCATAAAATATATATTCATTGATTTTCACCATGCAAGGAAATTCATCTATAGTTCTTTCATTATTTATCACTCTCATTTGACTTGTAGCTTGTTGTTTCTATGCATGTATTTTAATAGCCAATGGCATACCTATAAAATAACCATGTCCATAATTACCTGTAAATGTTGGGGAAATGATCATCCATTGTTAGAAGTTGGAAATACATATTTCTCAGTAGAAGAGATTCCCTTACCTACATTGGATGGAAATGAGATGCTTGAGGGACTACATTGCAAAGAATTGAACTCTTTTATTAGTGTTGAGTAGGGATGAGAGGGGAAAGTGTCATTGGTTGAAGATGGATTACTATGCTTGGGAAGACTTACAGTGTTGATTTTATTGTCTGATATTGAGTTGTGAGGGAGAATTCAAAGCTAGACTATCACTTTCTTAAGAAATTGTGCACGTTCCTAGGAATGCACACACATTCCTATTGTGCCATGTTTTAATGGAACATGGACGCGATTTGTGTCCATTTGCACACCACATCTTGTGTTTCTATTTGATTGAGCAAGTGAAGAGGAGTAGAGGAGGAGCAAAGCATATGATCTTGCCACCAACTCAAGCCATGTATGCTTGATTTTTTATGTTAGCATGAAAATTTAGATTGCCTTCAACATGTAAAAAAAGTGAGGATGTTTTTTATCCACTAAACCAAGGGATTGGTCCATATATATTTATTCATTGATATTCCCAATGAACAATTTATTCTTAACATATATTTGATGAATATGCCAACTAAAACTTGAAGCAAGATAACCAATTATTTGAATAGTATTCAGTTTTTATTTGAATTTCTCTATGGCCCCTGTTACCCCCTCAAACTAGGGGTAGTTAAGGAGATCATATCTCAAGGCCCATAGGTAGCAAACATGGAGTGTCGAGATCTAGATTGATTAGCAGAGCCCTGCAAGGCCCCTCCTATCTTGACTTGCACCATTATGCATCACCAGAAGTAAACAACATCCATCACACTGGCCTGGCCCTAGAGGACAATAGTTCTTGCTTCATGAGGTAATAAGTTTGGTATCATGGTAAGTGCCACTTTAATAATTGAAGCATTTGAATATGTTGCAAAGAACCCTTTGTTGATTACAAAACGTTTTCTTGGAAATTATACATTTTTCCTTATTTAACCTTGGTGGGTATCATCACATCCTAGTAATTTGGTCACCCTTTGGAATGGGGTGCTACTGGGGGTTCTTTGAAAAGTCATCATACCATTCCCAATCATACTTATCACTTTCCATACTTCTTCCATTTTTTATCCTCATCTTTTGGGTTTTCGGGTGCACTGACCCAACAAGGGATTGTACCTCACTTCATGGGAAGAAGGGGCGGAAGGCCCAGAGGGGAATGTAGCTGGAAAAAGATAAAATCCAATCATAACCTTCCAGATGATCTCCCCGTGGTCCCAAGAACAATGAAACGCTTCTCGAAAAAATGGGGGACCCATAAAATAAATAACTAATTAATCAATCATGTCGACCAAGGTAGAGCATATTTGGGCTATGCATTTCCTTTTAGTGCCCCTTACTGTCTTCAACTTGGAAAAACATGATTTCCAAGGTAGAGCATATCTGGGATATATATTTTCCTTTTTAATGCCCCTTATTGTCTTCAACTTGGAAACATTGTAATTAATTAATGGAAAATAAATGGGCTTGGAAAAATGTTGCATCGTGGATGAAGGGAAGCACACCCTCTACTCACACATGACTTAGATTGGTTTCCCTTGGGAAAACACCTTGGACTTGGGGATTGAATAACCCAATAGGATTCCTTGACATCCCTCCCACACCTAAATTTGACAAATTGTATAAGGTATTTGAGAATTTGTTTAGTTTGAAAATGGGGGGTTTGATGCACATGTTTGGGTGGTTCCATTATTATATGTGGATTACTTGACGTGATTCTTGTTACTTATGGAACCTTGGAGGGTGCGTCTATTTTTGTTTGGATAACCTTGTCGGTGGACAAGTATTCATGAGAAGATGACTGTGTTTGGACCTTCATGAGGGATTTGGAGCCGGAGGATGGTTGCTACATCCCACGTTTGGGGCAGGATTGTGGTCACCATTTTCACATTAAAGAAGGAGTTTGTTTCCTTTTGAGGCACTCTAGCATGACTAGGATATGATCTCCCACCTCTCTCCACTTGGAAATTATCATTTGGAGGCTTGGACGTCACCCTACTAGCCCATGACGTCATTTAGGACTTGAGGCTTTGATGAAGGAGGGTTTGACATGAAGTTGGCATGTGTGGCATGATGGATGGCCTTTGGAGGCCTAGTGTTACACTTCTCCACCTCAACGTTTCACTTTGGGAGCCTAACGTCACCCTAGAAGGGATGACATCACCCTTTTTAGGGTTATTTTGTGTAAAATTGATTTTATGTAATTTATAGGGAAAATTCTATGAGGTTGACCCTCTTTATATTTTAAAGTTGAATTAAAAAGTGGACAAATATGGTTTTTCATTCATATAAATAGAGGCCTTTCCATTTTCATTTTAGATCATAACTCTTCCTCACATAAGAGGATAAGACTAGAATTTTTTCCCTCTTTGGCATACTTGGATCTTTTTACTCATGTGCTAGTCTTGGAGAAGTTAACTTTGGATGTCTCTTGGCTTGTTCTTGGTGGAAAAATATGCAAATAGAGTTTGTGCTTGATTATTCTTGGTGAAGTAGGTATAATATGCAATTTTCACTTCATGCATTGAATGTATATGGTAAATTTTGCTTGTTCATGTTGAAGATTATGAAATTGCTTGCTCAAAACCCTAGGAGAGTAGCATAAGGTGTTTCCTCCTCTCTCAAGACCTTTCCACTTACTAAATTGCTTAGATAATCTTGTCTATAATAGTCTTCTAAATCCCTAAAGTGCTATCACTTTAGGAGTCATGTTCTAGAAACTTGTTGCTATATATTTCAAGAGTCTGAGAAGGAATAAGAATTTCGCTAGAGCCCAAAAGAGCTTATTCTCTAGAAAAAATCATCTTTTGAGTCTTGAAGTTTGATGCCCTAAGGTACTAGCACCTCAAACTTCATCTCATCATACTTAGAACATTGTTATCATCATTTATTTCTCCAAGATACAATGTTGTTGTAATTGACTCCATAGCCCAAAATGCACTAGTTTAATTTCTCACTTGTGGAGGAATTGATCAAACAACTCTCAAACTTTATTGTCTAAGGATTTTTCTAACCTTTTCTAACTCTAGTTTAGCTAAATTCACCGAATTTATTGTTGTTGTAGAAACAAACTGCTAAAACCGTCTAATTTGCTTCATTTTTCTGCATAATTCACTCTAACTCATAACTATCATACTCATAAATTGCTTGGAATAAGTGTTAATTGATCTATTGGATAAATGTTGTTCACTGTCTTTTCATGCAATTATGATCTATATTTCTTGTGGTTGTTACAAATTACTAATTGATGTTGTAAACCTTTATATTGCTACAATTTTGTATCACTAGTATATATTTTCACTGTCTACTGTCCTTTGAGGTTTTACTATCATATTGGTACTTGGAAATTGCTATATACATGTTATATTTGTTCTTGTTCCATGAAGGTACCCAAATCTCTTCCCTTTACCTCAATTCTATAGACATAGACCTTTGACTTAGTAACCAATGAGAGGGTGCTCCAAACTTGGCTATATCATTTTCTATATGTTCCCTTGAGGTTATCGGGGATGCCTCGCCTGGGTTGGACCTCATCCACCCCTAAAACGTGGGGATTTCCTACTAAGGTGACATTGGTTGGTTATCTTGTAGTTACGCCAATTTAATTTACGTGTCTTGGGATTTGATAAGTACAAATTATGCGATAACATTTTGGCACTGTTACTGGGGACAATCGAGCCGGTTTTCCTTAATGACACATCTTTGGTGAGATTTTCTCGAAACCCTTATCTTACAAGCTTACTTAGTGAATCCACTGAGGGTGATTCCCTCGTCTTCCTTTGATGATCTAGGGTTGATCATTTGGTGACTCCACGATAGATTTCAAGGTGTCATTGAGCACTCCTAAGTGATGGAATAATGGACTTATCAAATATTCGTAAGCTTTACCCATACATTGATACAAATATCTTTATTGGGTACCCTAGCAATTTTCCCTCATAATGGTCTGAGGGTTTCCCAAAATATGATGGTGATCCATCCCTGGCCATTACATATATTGAAAAGTTAATAAAGTACACAAGAAGGCTAAAGGTGGAGCATGAAGGTGTGTGGATGTTGTTGTTTTTGGTTAACATACCATTTGATATACAAGTACACTTTTCAAGGAATCTTAAACCAAAAAGTATATCTTCCTTCACATGCCTCACTACAAAATTTCTTGAATATTGGAGTCTAAGTGAGACACTTGAAGATGCCCTTCAAGAGCTCAAATTAGCCCTTCAAAATTAGGAATCCTCTAAGGGAGATAAATATGCCTGCAAAGAACAAAGCAAATACTTCTACAAAAGATTGAAAGAAAGCATCTGAAAGGATAATTAAGTATGCAAGCAACTAGTTCATTTGTGCAAGGATGTACGTGTCTTAATTGGAATATGTTCAATAAGACGAAGAGAGCATGACCGTAGATTGGAAATATGTGAACAAAGTCTCAAAACGTCTGGAGATGAAGAGTTTTCTAAGGCATAATTCCAAGTAAAAACACTTCGTGCCAGTATACGAGAGAATTATAACCAACCTTGGGTTTTATCAAAAATATTAAAGTTGAATGTGGATGGAGAAGAATGGGATGATTCAGAGGATGTAGATCTTAATGAAGATTACCCTCTAGACAACGAAAAGTTAATTAATAAAGAACCTCCATGTCTTGAGCATCCCTTGGATGAATAATGTTGTGCAACTCCATTAATGAAGGGACCCAAGGAAGAAGCTTATAAAAGGGGTTATCAATCCATCAAAGTGGAGAAAGAATTATCCCATGATTCTACTAAAGAAAAAGAAGACTCAATTGAAGAACGAGAGCCAGAAGAGGTGAGTGATGAGGATGAATTGTTGGTGTTTGTTCCTCCATTTGATGAAGTCATCAAAGCTTCAGTTCTTCCTTCATAAGAAGAATAAAATCTTTTAGTTATTTTCCTTTTTAGGTTTTTTAATGATGCCTTGTTCTATGTTTTAGAAGATGAAGGAGTGTTAGAAAATATTTGGATGCACTAGACCCTTCATGTTTTAATGAAAGTGATGTTGTGATTGAGAATATTGATGAATTTATACATGTTGGGAGACATAAATGGGATGTGATTTTCTACGATGGAGATCCCAATTACGATATTGAGGGTCATCTTCGATTATTTCCTTTACGACAACCATACGTGATTGCTACTGATTCAGATGTTTGGTAACAAGGAGATGGCATGATTATAGATTTTTTCCAACCACTTGGGGATGACCTTTTGTAGCATTCGCATGAAGATTTTAGGTTATTCCCTAGGGGGGATTGATACATATTATTTTGATCACTTCGATTAACTCTACGAAGAAAATTTTCAACCACCGTTGTGCTCCAGTTTGGATGAGGGTAAGGACATAATTTTCCTGGAGCATAATAGTTGTTATGGGGATTTCCAGCTTCCTTCTTTTTCTTTATCTCGCTACGTCACCGAGGGTGCAACTAGGAAACGTGTTCCTTGTCCCAGTTTGTCTCCAGGAAAAACCTTTTCTTGGAATTTAAGGGTAGGCTAAATGCTTTAAAAAAACGTTTAACATCTCAGTCTTTCAACTTTCCCCTGAGAAGTTGTAAGTCACCCTCTAGGTTCTTGCTCATCCCTTTTCATGCCTCGGGGAGTGATAAGATCCAGGCTAGTCAACCTTCTAACCCTTTGAGTCAGACTAATGAGTCTTTATATTGGATTGAGAATTCTTTTGGGAATATGACTTGGGATGATTTTGTCCCTCCCTCCCACCTCTATGAGTTAAATTTTATGATTACTTATGATATGATGCATGCTCTAACTCATGTTATTTTTGTGCTTGAATTTTTCTTGTTGTGGTTTACAATGAAGCACAGGGGTAGGTGTTGCAATACAATGCTAGAATGGTTTTATTGGTTATATGATTACACCTAGCATTGAGGATAACATAGATTAATGTAGGTAGGTTAGAGTGGGCATTTGCATCTTCCATTGCATTGTATATATGTTGCATATTGCATATCATGGTAGTATAGTTTGCATTTAGCTTAACCTGATTCACATACATGTTGATGATTTACATATTTTATTCTTGCATATTTAATCATTTCTATGTCATGCTTATATCTTTGCATGATCATATTGATATGTTAGAATAAAAATATTGGAAAATTTTCTTTTCAACATTTGCTTTTGGATTTTGATAATTTGAATAAGGGGTGATAGCACCACCCTAGGTGCTCTAATGATTTTGCTTGAGTGTGAAGAAATGGGTCATAACAGATATGTTTAGGTTATCATGCACTCTATGGTGAGAACATGTTCCCAAGTAGGAGCCTCATGTTACCCCCTCAGACTAGGGGTAACTAAGGAGATCGTTTCTCGAGGCCCATAGGTAGTAGACATGGAGTTTCGAGAGATAGATTGATTAGTAGAGCCCCACATGGCCCCTCCTATATTGAATTTAACCATTATGCATCACCAATAGTAGAGAAACATCTATCACACCTACCTGGCCCCTGAGGACAACGGGTCTTTCTTCATGAGTTAGTAAGTCTGGTATCATGGTAAGTGTCACTTTAATAATTGAATCATTTGAATATGTTGCAAAAAACCCTTTCTTGATTATAGAACATTTTCTTGTAAATTATACCTTTTTCTTTATTTAAACTTGGTGGGTATCATCACATACTAGTAAGTTGGTCGCCCTCGAGAAAGGGGTGCTACTGGGGATTCTTTGAAAATTCATCGTACCATTCTCGATCATACTTATCACTTTCCATACTTCTTCCATTTCGTCTCCTCATGTTTTGGGTTTTTGGGTGCACTGACCCAAGAAGGGATTGTACCTCATTTCATGGGAAGAAGGGGTTGAAGGCACAGAGGGGAATGTAGCTGGAAAAAGATAAAATCCAATCACAAACCATCCATATGACCTTGGGATCCCGAGAACAATGAAACGTTTCTCGAAGAAATGAGGGACCCATAAAATAAATAACTAATTAATCAATCATGCTGACCAAGGTATAACGTATGTGGGCTATGCATTTCCTTTTTAGTCCCCCTTATTGTCTTCAACTTGGAAAAGCATTATTTCCAAGGTAGAGCGTATCTGGGATATGTATTTTCCTTTTTAGTTCTGAGAGCCAGATTGACTAGAAGAGCCCCACAAGGCCCCTCCTATATTGAATTTCACCATTATGCATCACCAACAGTAGAGAAGCATCCATCACACAGGCCCGACCCCCGAGGAAAAAAGGGTCTTTATTCATGAGGTAGTAATTTTGGTATCATGGTAAGTGTCACTTTAGTAATTGAAGAATTTGAATATGTTGCAAAGAACCCTTTCTTGATTATAGAACGTTTGCTTGGAAATTATACCTTTTTCCTTATTTAACCTTGGTGGGTATCATCACGTCCTAGTAAGTTTGTCACCCTTGGGAATGGGGTACTACTGGGGGTTCCTTGAAAATTCATCATACCATTCTCGATCATACTTATCACTTTCCATACTTCTTCCATTTCATCTCCTCATCTTTTTGGTTTTTGGGTGCACTAACCCAATAAGGGATTGTACTTCATTTCATGGGAAGAAGGGGTTGAAGGCTCAGAGGGGAATCTAGCTGGAAAAAGATAAAATCCAATCACAAACCATCCATATGCTTACCCTAGGATCCCGAGAACAATGAAACACTTCTCAAAAAAATGAGGGACCCGTAAAATAAATAACTAATTAATCAATCATGCCAACCAAGGTAGAGCGTATGTGGGCTAGCATTTCCTTTTCAATGCCCCTTATTGTCTTCAACTTGGAAAAACATGATTTCCAAGGTGGAGCATATATGGGATATGTATTTTCCTTTTTAGTGGGAAAAACTCTAATTAATTAATGGAAAATAAATGGGCTTGGAAAAAATTTGCATCGCGGACGAAGGGAAGCACACCCTCTACAAAGGCACCCACAAATGAGACAATATGAACCATTGTATGTCATGAAACCCATGCTCAGAAGTCTTACCCCACTCCACCTCATACTCACACATGACATAGATAAGTTTCCCTTGGGAAAACACCTTGGAATTAGGGATTGACTGACCCAATAGGATGCCTTGACACCCCTCCCACACCTAAATTTGAAAAATTGTATAAGGTCTTTGAGCATTTGTTTAGTTTGAAAGGGGGGGTTTGATGCACATGTTTGGGTAGTTCCATTATTAGATATGTCTTACTTGGCATGATTCTTGTGACTTATGGACCCTTGGAGGGAGCATATGTTTGTCTTTGCAAGACCTTGCTGGTGGATAGGTATTCATGAGGAGATGATTGTGTTAAGACCTTCATGAGGGCTTTGGAGCCAAAGGATGGGTGCTAGATCCCACATCTGGGATAGTCTTGTGGTCACCATTTCCACATTAAAGAAGGAGGTCGTTGCCTTTGAAGGCACTCTGGCATGACTAGGAGATGAGCTCCCACCTCTCTCCACTTCGATGTTTTCCTTTGGAGGCTTAGATGTCACCCTACTATCCCATGACGTCACTTAGGGCTTGAAGCTTTTATGGAGAAGGATTTTACATGAATGTTGGAATGTGTGGCATGATGGATGGCCTTTGGAGGCTTGACGTTACACTTGTCCACCTCAATGTTTCACTTTGGGAGCCTAACATTACCCTAGAAGGGATGACATCACCCTTTTTAGGGTTATTTTGTGAAAACTGACTTTATGTTATTTATAGGGAAAATTCTATGAGGTCGGCCCTCTTTATATTTTAAAGTTGACTTAAAAAGTGGAAAAATATGGTTTTCCAGGCCTCATATAAATAGAGGCCTAGCCATTTTCATTTTAGATCATAACTCTTCCTCACACAAGAGGATAAGATTGAAAATTTTGCCCTCTTTGGCATACTTGGATATTTTTACTCATGCGCTAGGCTTGGAGGAGATAATTTTGGATGTCTCTTGGCTTATTCTTGGTGGAAAAATCTTCAACTAGGGTTTGTGCTTGATTATTCTGGGTGAAGTAAGTAAAATATGCAATTTTCACTTCATGCATTGAATGTTTATGGTAATTTTTCTTGTTCATGTTGAAGATTATGAAATTGCTTTCTCAACACTTAGGAGTGAAGCATAGGGTGTTTCCTCCTTTCTCAAGACCTTTCCACTTACTAGATTGCTAAGAGAATCTTGTCTAGAATAGTCTTCTAAATCACTAAAGTGCTAGAATTTTAGGAGTCTTGTTCTAGAAACTTGTTTCTATATATTTCAAGAGTCTAAGGAGGAAGAAGAATTTCGCTAGAGCCCAAAAGAGCTTGTTCTCTAGCAAAATTCATCTTTTGAGTCTTGAAGTTTGAGGCCCTAAGGTACTAGAACCTCAAACTTAATCTCATCATCCTTAGAACATTGCTATCATAATTTATTTCTCCTGTTATCTCCTCAAATAAATCAATCGAGTTATTTCATTTTAGGTGATAGGATGTCTTTTAAAAAAAATACATTTTTAATTTTTTAAAGCTCATTTTTTTAGAGCTCTATGCATGTAATAAATTTAGAATAAACTTTCGTTTAGTTTTTATTTCATCTAATTCAAATCTCAGGTTTTGGTGGTTTAGGAGAACATTTCGGTTGTTCATTAGCCACATAAAGCCTTAGCTTTTGGTATCTTAAACAAAGAAACTCGGGGCTATTCTAGCCACTGAAATCGCAGGAGCGGGGGAGGAGTCAACACGTCCTTTCACACATTTAAATCATCGGGTTTGAAGTTCTATAATTGCAATTAGCCGCCGAAAAGACAGGAGAATGAACCGTTCATGACCGGGAGCAGATCTTTGCATGATATAGCAAATCTTTTCGGATCGCTGTTTCATCAAACTACATGGTTACGTACCTCTCAATCATCAACCATGATTTCTTCAAATCACAAGATGCTCTTTCGCATCCCTTGTAATCAACGCCAAGATATGATGTTCACCTCATTTTTCTCGTCCCTGTCACAACCGAGCCGAATCTCCCTAAGTTTATGCTGTGTAACTTTCCACCAAAATCTGATTTTTCAATCGCAGGTGTTCAGGAGCATGGCGACGGATGAATAAAGGAGGATCAACTCTGAGGAAAGAGCTCGAAGACATCAGTTAGTTGGAATCGCACCTGGAGGTATGCTAATTGTTCAGGGATGCAGGCTATTATAATTTTTTGTAAAAAATTACAGAGTTCTCACCAGTAGGTAGCAGAAGCCTTTGCCTTGAATTTCGATGGAAGGAAAGCAGTCATCAGTCGAGATGAATTCGAGGTGGATGAATCCTTCATAGTCGAGGTAACAGAGCTTCCCAGGACTGGAGAAAAATGGTTTAAAACCACTGTCACAAAAAATGTTGAATTTAGGTCTTACTTGATCCAGAATGCAAGGATTTGATATGGAAGAAAGATATTCTCGTGTCTTTCCTTGAAGAGAAATGACAACAATTACTAAAATCCATTATGGTCTATATAACTTGTGAAGGAAGATATAACAGGGTGATGATTTACCATTTCAAACTCATGAATCATTTTACTGGTAGGAACCCACTTAATCTGCCCTATTTTCTCCACAGAAGCTTATCTAAGATGGCTCATCAGGTCAAGGCCAAGCCCAATAAAGTTGCAGGTAGACTATCCCACCATGGTCTAATTAAACTTTTGGTTTGTGAGTTGTTGCAGAGAAGAGGCAAAGAGTGGAATTACTTCTTGTTCTTGAATGATTTTCAGACTGATGTACAACCAGAGGGTAAAACGAGTCCTTATTCCAAGAAATATTCTACTCCCAGAAGTGGAAAGAGGAGGAGGAGAGCTATCTCTCCAGTTCCAGTTAATCAACCCTCTCCTTCCTCTAAGATTAATAAAACTAAGAAGAAATTGAACTTTAGCAGTGAAACAGATAAAGCCAAAGAATCCCTAGTGAAAAAAAGAATTCTTAATCTTCCTTACACAGACTCAGAGGATGAAGAGCACCAGATTAATATAGGGCATGGGGAGTCAGTTACCACAGGGCGTGAAAATTCTATTTTTGTAGATATATTCATAGCAAGTTATGAAGACCTTCCATCACCTACACCTCAAGAAGAACAAGAACCACAAATTGCAGATGCCTCATCTAGCAAAAGAGTGAAGTAGAGTAAATCAAAGGAATTCAAGAAGCTTAAGAAGAAGTTAACTGAACAAGAAGTGCTAGAAAGGGTAATTAAAACCAGATATGAAACTATGTTGAAAAACTTTGCAGAAAGCAACTCATCCTTGGAAAGATTAGCTCATGAAAGCATAAATGAAAAGAAAAATAAGGAAAATATTGTAAAAGATTACAACAACTTATGGAGAGTAGCTCAGGGCTTGAAGAAAAAGGTCAGGGCTTTAAGGAAGCAAGCTATGTCTTCAAAACACCTGGCTCAAACACATGCTACTCTTGAAACCCTAGCAGAGGTGGCAGTTTAGTGCAATGAACTAGAGGCAACCAATAATCCTACAGTCTTTGAGCAAGATTGATAAGCCTTAAAAGATCATCCCTAAGGCGTTTTTGAGCTAAGACAAAAGGTATGTTTGAAATTTTGATAATTTCACTGAAACAAATCTTTCGGTTTCTTAGGCGAACATTTCGATTGTTCATTAGCCACCGGAAACAGAGCTTTCAATAGCTAATTGCTCTGAAATTCTGTCTACTCTAGCTACCGAAAGTACTGATAAGGAAAAAAGTTAATAGTTTTGTACATATCCAAGTTTTCCTTGTCCAAAAGCCTAAGGAATGGTTCCAATCGATGGACAATAATTAATGACATCCTTATCAAGAGTTTTTATTTTTATTTTGGAGATGCTCTACAAGACAGAAAGGTCAAAATCAGTTAGCTATTTTCAGGGATATAAAGTTGTTTGACTGTCAGCAGGTGTCATTTTCGACTCTTCTCATATCATATACAATCCAACAGCCTCGAAAGGCTCACTACACCCGCCAAAGAATCCGAAGGACATAAATATCATTCAAGGATATGAATTGACCTAGTTTATAGGATCTTTGCCTATTTTCTTGGGCCAATTATCGATTCTTTATTTTAGGCAAAATTTGATCCAGTATTTTAGGATTTTGAAACCGTTTGTAAAGGCTATAAAGCCCAGAACATTTGATGAACAAAAGGTTCGATTTTGAGTTCTGTAATCCACTATTATTGTGATAAAGACACTTTCTTTAATATATTAAGCCTGCAAGCTTCTTTCATTGTTATTATCATACTCTCTTTATCTTTTTCTATGCCTATGAGTTGAAATCATTTCTTTGTCTATGTTTAAAGGTCCCATGGTAACTGTCATCTTACCTTCGATTGTTAAGCAAGAATCATAAGCATCCTTTTCTAGTTTGTTGACCCATCATATATATTATTATGTATGTTCTGGTTAATTGATTAGTTTTCTTATCCATTTAATCTACAAACCTATCTAATAATATCTCTTGAAGGCCTTGTACTGCATGAATATAGCTAGACTGTCTTGAAGATACAATCCAGTGATTTAGACATTCATCTTGATCCAAACCCACACCCATTATTGAGAAAATAATTACAAAAAGGTTAAGTTACCAGGCATCTTTGAGATAAAGCCTAGGAGAGTTTCCTGGAGTGATAACAAATTGGCGCCATTGCCAGGGAGAGGAGATTGAAGCTCAGCTTCCTTGGGAGACGACAAGATCCAACTTTGATGATAGACAAAGTCTGGACACATTTTCGGTTGTAATCATCTATCTGGCGACTCCATTGGAACGAAGTGGCTCAGAGAAGGGATCTTACCAGAGCAAACCAAGAAAGACCACTGGCAACACCAGTTCCAGAACCTGAGAAGATCATCAGAAGTGGAAAAGCATTGCAAAGACAAACTTCCAGATCTGCAAGAGCATCTAAACCAAGTATTTCAAGAAACACTTCTTCATTTGTATCTAGAGAACCTCTTGTCGAATCTACTTCTACTGAAACTTCAAGTTCTCAGAAAATTGTAATTGTGTCAGAAAGCTTGAAGGGCGGTGAGCCTTCAATTTCTTCTGATGTTATAGATTCTATTTCTGAGCATGTTTCTATATCCAACTTGGGAGAAGAAGTTGTAGAATCTATCCAAGAAGAGGACTGTTCCTCTTCCTTGAATTCTTCACCAACTGAGCCCGTAGAATTTTTTTTCCATACTCATACCAGTCTACCCGTTTTTAAAGATATTTTACAAGATATTTCCTCTAAGGGTGAAGAAAACTTGGCCTTGTTGCTCGGTCAGTACAGAGCTTCCTATTTCCCACCTTATTCAGGAAACACATTCCAGGGTAGTCATCCTACCAGTGCTTCTACTTCATTCCTCAGCGAAGTAAGACCACCATTTTCCATAGTCCCACCTATCCCATATCAGCCGTCATCTACAAAAACTTCTTCCTATGCATCAACCCCCAAGATTGCCATGGCTGCCCCTTTGACAAAAATGGAACATATCTTAGCCATTAGGTATGCTCCTCTTATTTTGCCCAATCCCTTATCAGCCATGCCAACATGCGATTATCAGAAGTATATGCCAAAGTTTACTGGATCTGGGGATTATACCGCTGAAGAACATATAGAGGCGTTATATGCTTATGCTGAGAATATTAACATTTTAGAGGAAGATGTTTGGACTAGAATTTTTGTGCAGTGCTTGGATGGTCAAGCTAGGAAGTGGTTCAAGGAATTGCCAGCAAATTCAGTGGCAGGCATTGAGCAGTTAGATGGAGTGTTTTTGAAACATTGGGGAGAAAGAAGAGACCTCTTGTATTATATTACTGAATTTGGAAATCTAAGAAGAGAAAATGGGAAGTCTGTCTCAGACTTCACCAAAAGGTTCAATAAGATGTTTGGCAAGATCCCTACAGAGATCAAGCCAACTGATGCATCAACAAATATTACTTACTCTTCTGCCTTTGATCCTAAATTTTGCTTAATCCTTAGAGAAAGAAGGTCAACCACACTCACTTTAATGCAAGATGTTTATCTTTAGGTTGAATCTAACATTATGGCATCTCAGAAACTTAAAGGAAAATTTGAGAGAAAGAACTCGTCTGTTGATCCTCCTTCTTCTTCAAATACCAAAATGGAAAAGATGGCCAAGATGTTGGACAGCTTGACCTCGGAGATGTCAAAACTGAAAATTCAAAGTCAACATCCAACAAGAAGTAAAGAGCCTAGTGCCTATGCTCCCAGGAATCCCAGTGCATTCCCTTACAGAAGGAACAACTAGCAGGTCCAGATCCTTTAGAGAGACAAGAATGCAGTTGAATACCAAAGGGTAAGGACCCCCTTCCAAAATGCAACGCTAGAAGAAGAGCATGATCTATCTCATGATGAAGTTGAAGAAGAAGACGACATCAATTGCTTTGGGGATGATATTGATTCCTCCTTCTTGACACAAACAAATTATGAGGAGGCCCAGATGAATGGGCAGATTAATGAGGCAAGCATTGAAGAATATTTTTATTAGACAGAGGATCAGCCAGGTTACACTTTAAGATCTAATACTGTTTCTCCAAAACCATTGCTTTCTGCCCCTGGAAAAAAGAAAGATGTTGCTGCCAAGCAGCCTGCTGCTCCTGCAAAGCAGACCTCCACTCCTGCAAAACAACAACAGAAGCAATTGCAGCACCAAGATAAATAACAGGTGTCCCTCAGAGCTCTTTCTAATGAGGCAAAACCTTCCGATAAACTATCATATTCATTTAATTTCGAATCAGAAATTCAGAAGGTAAAAATACCTATGCCATTGAATGAACTTATGAAGAATGACATATTCAAGTCTGCTATCCTGAAGTCCCTTCAACCAAAGACTCCCCCAACTGCTGATTATGTAAACCTTCAATATGAAAAGCCCACAGTGACTATAGAACCTATGGTAGAGGACTATGATGACTCTTTTCCACCCTTCGACATATCCCTGAATATCCATGACAAGATCCTTCACAACTGCTTGCTTGACTCGGGAGCGTCACACAATATTATGCCTAAAGCAGTGATGGATGAGCTTGGGCTTGACATCACAAAACATTACCATGATCTCTTCTCTTTCGAATCTAGGAAAGTCAGATGCCTCGGCCTCATAAAATACCTTGTCATAAACCTTGCCCAGCTGCCAATGAGAAGCATGGTAATGGATGTTGTAGTCGCTGATATCCCACCCAATTTCGGCCTCCTCTTGTCACGTTCATGGAGAAAAAGGATGGGAGGTACTTTACAGATGGATCTTTCATATGCCACAATATCGGTGTTTGGAGGAGAGCTAAAGAGACTTTACAGAGAAAATCAACTTGCCTACATCATTAGTGATAGGAAGAATTCTGTAAACCATCCCATCTATGCATTAGACACAGACTTTGGGGCATGCATTCTGCAAATAGATGATTCTTAGCCAGTTCCATTGTAGCTCACAAAGCCTACATATAAACCGACTGATGGAGAGAGTACTCCCGTGTGGAGCATGTTCTTTGATGGTGCCAGTACCAAAGACTCAGCAGGTGCAGGTGTAGTTTTGATTTCTGCTTCAAAAGAGGCTATTCATTTGTCTTTTAAACTTGATTTCCAAACTACTAACAATATAACAGAGTATGAGGCTTTGCTGTTGGGATTAAATTCTACCAAGGAGATGGGAATCAAAGGACTAAAGGTGTTTGGAGATGTAGATCTCATCATACATCAAGTGAATAGTACTTTCCAAGCAAAACATGTCAGGTTGAAAGCTTACAGGGATGAGGTATGGAAAATCAGGGACTCTTTTTCCATTTTTGATATTTCTTATATACCCAGAGCTATGAATCACCTTGCCGATTCCCTTGCTATCCCAGCTAGTATGTTCATTCCTCCCATGCCTCCTAGACTGAATTATGAAATCCAAGTCAAATATAGACCATCTCTGCCCGACAATATCAAATATTGGAAAGTCTTTGAAGATGATGATGAGCTTAGTAGATTTCTCCAGGTGGTAGATGAATTTTCTGATATGCATATTGACCAGGAAAATCAAAATATAGAGGAATCCAAAAAGCCTAAGCTAAAAATAAAATTGGGTCAACGTGATATTGTTCAGCTGCCCAACAATTATATACCTCAGGGTTTGGTGCCTCTTGAGAATCTTTTCAACCAAAACGATGTCCCCTACAAACCTGATAAGAAGGAGAAGGATCATGCTGTCCATGAGAACAATATAGGAAGCCAAAGTCATCCTAAATTCATAAATCTATCCACTGAATTAATTGCTAACCAGAGGTTAGAATATTGCAGCATTATGAAGGAATTTCACTAGTACATATTGTAAAAATTCCGACGTTCTATTTGCGGCGTTATGGACAAAATTGTCCATACTGTCGGAAAATAAAGGAAATTTAAAAAAAATAAATTCATATTGCCCGATAACGTCGGTATTGCCACGTTGACGTCTCTCTTTCCACGTTAACGTCGCTCTTGCCACGTTTCCGTCTCTCTTGCCACGTTTTCCACCTAGTTGTCTCTCTTCCCACGTTTGTGTCCACATCCTAGAAGTCTATAATAATATCTAATATTAGTGGAATCCAATGTAAAGATAATGACCAATCTATTGCATATAATAAATGAACAATTAATTTCAACATTCCCTAAGGCCTTCTATAATGTTAATATTAATATTACTCATAAGGTACACTATCAAGCTCGAGCAAAGTAGAGTTTTCCATTGTGAAAGCCAAGAAGGTCATAACCTTATTTGAATGCATTGTAGAGTTTTCCACCACGTTTTAGGAACACCATGGCAATGAATCACCCACTAATGAGAAATTGTTCCTTTCATCCTCCAATGATCCACAATATGGGGACCTGTTGGCAGCCAATTAACATTTTTCCATTGTCTTGTAAGCTGCCTACACCTATGTCTTGCGAACATCATTTTTTTCGTCGCATTTTTCAAATAGACGAAACTTTCATTTCTTGAGACTTTTGCGCATTTGTCTTCACTAAGTTTTCACGACTGTAAGCGTGAAAATCTCTCCTTTCGAGGTCACATTTCGATCATTATCTGAACTGCCAATATCTTTTGTGTCATTATGCATATTGCGCTTACCTTTTTATTGATCTTTACACGATTGGAAATATCCTTTGATCGGTTTTCATACTTCGATGGATTATATAACTTGGTTTTATTGAAGACATTGAGCATTTGGATTTACACTTTTTATGACTTGCCTAATCATTGATTCTATGAAATGCATAGGGGTTATGATTTATTTTTGTTATATATATATATGATATAATCCTTATGTTAATCTTTTCATGACTTATTGGCTTGTCAACTATATGAATATCTTTTTGGCACCTTGGTCGAACCTTTGATTATATGATTTAATACATTGGCGCATAGTTGGTTTATGTTTTTTATTTATTTATATGTCAAATGTTTGAACATCGTGGCATAACATTTGCATGTATACACATTGGATTTCATTGGTTGTACGCATGACTTAATGGCTGAACTATTATCATGGAGTGAAAAGCTATGAAACTTGGCGGTTTTACTTGGGTAATGAATATTATGCATGGCAGACTAAACCACCCTCGCATGCACGCATTTATGCTTACCTCTTTTGGCTCGATTCGTTGCTGTTGGTTCAGATTGCTCTGTTATTGTGTGTTGATGAATTCAAACCCTTGTCCCTTAGCCCGACTCATTGTGTGTTATCTCCTGGCTCCCGAAGGGCGAATTGAACCCCCATGGTGTTCAGAGTTGGTGTTGGTTTCATTTTGCCAGAGAACACTGCCCCGTAATTTCCCTAGAGTCACGTTTTGGCGTGAGCGATTCTGAGCAAACGGATTTAAATTAGCTCAAACCGTTGAAAACCCAGAACCGGTTTTAGCCCCTTTACCTTCTACGTGGGCGGTTTCTTCAGAAAGTGAGCTACTACAGAGATCTAGCTCTCATTTTATAGGTCAATTTTTCAGTGGCTGGAACATGCGTTTTGAGTCTGTGAGCATTTGCCATAATGCTTATCACTTCTCCAGACCTGTGCTTCAAACCCCTTCTACCTGTCCAACCTTGTGCTTCAACTTCTTGTTGAAACCCTTGATCAATACACAGATTCATCAAGTAGTCTATTAGAAGAAACATTTTCTTTCTACCCAGGTATGTATCTCAACATCATTTCTAGTTTTGTGAGTCACCAGGATTGATATAATGGTTGAAATTTGATAGCTCTGTCTTTCATTCAAAATGGATCAGTCATTCAGTGATCATATTGTATATGGTTTTATTTTGTTAAAAATAGAAAGAATTTCGATTTGATTTGTTCATAGATTTTTATTGGGTTGTAATGGTTATTCGTTTGGATTTGATTTGGTTATCTGCCTGATGGAGTTAACGAAATTGTTGGATCGTGTTCAATTCGATTCGTCTTGTATCTACTCTGTACAACAAGTTTTATGCTCGATTTAGAACACGATTTTTCTTAGATTCGATTTTGTTATCATTGGTATGCTATGATTGGTAAATGTGTTCGGGAGGATATTTGTTACGATATGTTGTGTTATTTGATTTTCCAAATCACGGGTATCACTCGGTTCAATTTAACTTGGTTAGAAATATTATGTTTTTATAAAAAACAATGATCTCATTTTAGCTTATGCAAATACGCCCGAATTATGGAGCAAAGACTATGCTAAACCCAGCTGTTTGATTCCTTTGATCGGATAGCTGTATCTTCAGTTAGTTGGGTCGATTCTATGAATTG
>ML803858.1:102205-130486 GCA_009831015.1 Picea engelmannii | reverse complement strand
CGAGACATATCCTAGTGATCCTAAACCTCATTAGACAAGACCCCCTTTGGAAGTTATTCCTCCTCCTCAACCAACCTTGCCTAAGACCA
Source organism: Picea engelmannii (assembly GCA_009831015.1). Taxonomy (NCBI): domain Eukaryota; kingdom Viridiplantae; phylum Streptophyta; class Pinopsida; order Pinales; family Pinaceae; genus Picea; species Picea engelmannii. The sequence continues at coordinate 130,397 of ML803858.1, read as the reverse complement.
ATGATATAGATTTAAATATTGATATGGCTAGTATCTTAGCAAAGGTTAATGTACTTGTCCCTCTCAGTATTGATATTGTATTATTTTTTTTTAAATACCTATAACACAATCGCTATTGCGACATCTTGGAGTGTCGCTCCCATAGCAACCACTTCAGAGATGATACCTCTTAACGTCTCTCTTTCCACGTTCTATACATATCTCTTGCCACCTTCAAGACGTCGGTCTTGCCACGTTCAAGATGTCTTTCTTGCCACGTTCCAGACGTCTCTCTTTCCATGTTTAAGACATCTCTCTTGCCACGTTCAAGATGTCGGTCTTGCCATGTTCCAGACGTCTCTCTTGCCACGTTCAAGACGTCGGTCTTGCCACGTTCAAGACGTCGGTCTTGCCACCTCCAAGACGTCGCAATAACGACGAGATCTATGTCATCGGAAAAAAGACTTCATGTGAAACGACGTTTGAGGGGGTCCATTGTTTGTCATTATCCCGACAATATAAAGTGGCAATTACGTCGAACGCGTCGTCGGAATTTGACCCAAATGTACTAGTGTTTGCTGATGTTTTTGCCTGGAAATACAGTGATCTGAAAACCTATAATCCTGATGTCATTCAACATAAGATTCCCCTTGAGAAAGACACCATCCCTTTCAAACATAAGCTGAGACCTATCAGTCCTCTCTTATTGCCTGTAATTGAAAAAAAATCAAAAAGCTCCTTGATGCCAAAATCATAATCCCATTAAGATACTCCAAATGGATTGAAAACCTAGTAATAGTGAGAAAGAAAAATGGTGAGATCAGGTTATGTGTTGATTTTAGAAACTTGAATAAATGCTCCAAGAAAGACAAATATCCCCTACCCAAGATGGAACACTTGCTGCAAAGAATTTCAGGGGCCACTGTCATGTATTTCCTAGATGGCTTCTTAGGCTATAACTAGGTTTTTGTACACCTTGATGACCAAGAAAAAACTGCCTTTACTACTCCTTGGGGTACCTTCATGTACGCCAAGATGCCATTCGGGCTAATGAATGCCAGGGCCACTTTTCAGAGGGCCATGGACATAGATTTTGTCGGAGAGAAGGAAAAGTTTGTCCTCATCTATCTTGATGATATCACAATTTATTCTAGAAGTCATGAAGATCATCTAAAGCATATGAAAAGAGTATTTTTGAAATGCAGACAGTTCGGGATTTTGCTGAACCCAAAAAAGTCTCAATTTGCTCTCAAGAAGGGTAAGCTAATAGGCCACATTGTTTCAACAGAGGGAGTGAAAATTAATCCAGCTCGGGTGGAAGCAATTTAGAAGTTGTCCATACCAAGGTCAAAGAAGGATATTCAATCCCTACTCGATAAGATAAATTTTGTTAGAAGGTTTATTCCTATTTTCGTTGAGTTAGTGAAACATATAACCTCTATGCTGAAAAAGGGATTTGAGATAAAATGGATAGACAATGCAAGAATTTCATTTCAGGATATCAAACAGGCTATCATGGAATCTCCCACTCTAATCAGTCCAGATTACACCAAGAATTTCTATATTTTCTCTTTTGCTTCCTATGACACAGTGGAAACAGTCTTGTTACAAAAAGATGATGAAGATCTTGATCATCCGATGGCTTTCTTCAAAAAATCACTCAAGGATGCTAAACTAAGATATGATCCTATAGAAAAACAAGCTTATGCTCTCATTAAGTCATTAAAAGCTTTCAGAATTTATATCCTCCATGCAAAGTTTGTTGCCTATGTTCCTTCAGCCTCTGTGAAGGATGTCTTGACCCAGCCTGATATTGATGGAAAGAGAGCTAAATGGATCAAAAAACTGATTGAGTTTGACATAGAAGTGAAGCCCACTAAGCTGGTAAAAGGCCAAGGCCTTGCCAAGCTCATGACATAAGAGAATTGTGATCTTTTGGACATAAATTTCATTGGGGAAAGTTCAACAAGTTTGCAGACATGGGTAGCAGCAGAAGAACAACATGACAACTAGCAGGTGGCCGAAAATTTGTCTTCATGTGAGTGGTATTCAGGTATTGTTCATTTTTTACAGAAGTTGGAGGTTTCTCTTGAACTTAGCATGAATCAAGCCTGATCCCTTAAGCTCAGAGTAATTAAATTTTGCATTAATGATAATCTTTTGTATTGGAAAGATCCTACTGGTTTACTTCTGAGATGTTTAGACAAAGATGATTCAGCTGAAGTCATGCATCAGTTTCATTCAAGTATTTGTGGAGGCCATCATTATTGGAAGACCATAGCTCATAAAATCCTAAGGGCTGGGTATTACTGGCCTTTTCTTTTTTCATATGTGTGCGCCTTTGTGGAATATTGTGATAAGTGCCAAAGATTCATAGGAAAACAACAACTAAAATATCTACCCCTGAGACCTATTTTAGTGAATGGTCCTTTTCAGCAGTGGGGCTTAGATTTCATAGGTGATATTAATCCTTCATCTAGCAGTCAGCATAAGTGGATCATGGTAGCCACTGACTATTCTACCAAGTGGATAGAGGCAATCCCCACTAGAAATGCCACTCATCAGGTTGTCATGAAGTTTCTCTATGAAAACATTTTGATCAGATTTGGTTTCCCAAAAAGGCCAGTGACAGATAATGCAACAACCTTCAAAGATGATGCATTGGTTAACATGTGTAAGTCAATGGGCATTCAATTGGTACACTCTACTTCCTACTAGCCTCAAGGCAATGGTCTTGCCAAGTCGTCCAATAAGAGTCTAGTCATAATCATCAGAAAGCTCATGGAGGACAATCAAAGGAGTTGGGATTTCAAACTAAAGTTTTCTCTTTGGGCAGACAGAGTGACTAACAAGAAATCCATAGGAACTTCTCCCTTTAAACTGGTTTATGGCAATGATGCCATTTTCCCCATTCAGCTAGTTCTACCAGTGGCTAAATTCTTTCAGGAGGAACAAACTGAATCAAATGATATGGTAAGAAGAATGCTTGACTTGGTAGAATTGCAGCAGGTCAGAGAACAACTGGTGGATAAATCAGAAGCTCATCAAAAGAGGATCAAGGATACTTTTGACAAAAAAGCAAAGGTGGACAACTTTCAGGTTGGTGACTAGGTTCTGAAATGGGATGCTCTTAGACAAGATAAAGGCAAGCACGACAAGTTTGATTCTTTATGGACCGGTCCTTTCATGATAACTCAAGTACAACACAACAAAACCTTCATTATGCAAAGTCTGGAAGGTGAAGAAATTTTTGGTGGCCCAGTCAATGGGTGTTTTCCGAAACTCTATTTCATCTAAGGCTTCAAGGCCTTGTCATTGTAAATTTTATTTTCAGTTTTTTGTTTTTGTACAATAACTCCATGCCCAATGGAAACACTAGTAGATAGGTTTGAATTTTCGTTTTAAAGGAAAGGCATTGGTTCTGTGGTTCTTGAAAACTCACAGGGAGGCTTTCACCCCCAATAGGAGCGAGTGTTATCTCCTCAAATAAATCAATCGAGTTATTTCATTTTAGGTGATAGGATGTCTTTTGAAAAAAAATACATTTTTAATTTTTTAAAGATCATTTTTTTAGAGCTCTATGCATGTAATAAAGTTAGAATAAACTTTCGTTTAGTTTTTATTTCATCTAATTCAAATCTCAGGTTTCAGTGGCTTAGGTGAACATTTCGGTTGTTCATTAGCCACCGAAAGCCTTAGCTTTCAGTAGCTTAAACAAAGAAACTTGGGGCTATTCTAGCCATTGAAATTGTAGGAGCGGGGGAGGAGTCAGCACATCCTTTCACACGTTTAAATCATCGGGTTTGAAGTTCTATAATTGCAATTAGCCACCGAAAAGACAGGAGAATGAACCGTTCATGATCGGGAGATGATCTCTGCATGATATAGCAAATCTTTTCGGATCACTGTTTCATCAAACTACATGGTTACGTACCTCTCAGTCATCAACCATGATTGCTTCAAATCACAAGATGCTCTTTCGCATCCCTTGTAATCAGTGCCAGGATATGATGTTTGCCTCATTTTTCTCGTCCCTGTCACAGTCGAGCTGAATCTCCCTAAGTTTACGATGTGTAACTTTCCACCAAAATCCGATTTTTCAATCGCAGGTGTACAGGAGCATAGCGACAAATGAATAAAGGAGGATCAAATCTGAGGAAAGAGATCGACGACATTAGTTACTTGGAATCGCACCTAGAGGTATGGAATTTGTTCAGGGATGCATACTGTTATAATTTTTGTAAACGTTTACAGAGTTCTCACCAGCAGGTAGCAGAAGCCTTTGCCCTGAATTTCGATGGAAGGAAAGCAGTCATCGGTCGAGATGAATTTGAGGTGGATGAAGCCCTCATAGCCGAGGTAACAGAGCTTCCCAGGACTGGAGAAAAATGGTTTAAAACCACTATAAAAAAAATGTTGAATTTAGGTCTTACTTGAAACCAAAACACAAGGATTTGATATGGAAGAAAGATATTCCTGTGTCTTTCCTTGAAGAGAAATGGAAACAATTACTAAAATCCATTATGGTGTATATAACTTGCGAAGGCAGATATAACAGGGTGATGATTTACCATTTCAAACTCATGAATAGTCTTGTTCTGGAATTATTTTCAGACTAATGTACAGCCAGAGGGTAAAAAGAGTCCTCATTCCAAGAAATCTTCTACTCCCAAAAGTGGAAAGAGGAGGAGGAGAGCTATCTCTCCAGTTCCAGTTAATCAACCCTCTCCTTCCTCTAAGATTAATAAAACTAAGAAGAAATTGAACTTCAGCAGTGAAACAAATAAGGCCAAAGAATCCCCAATGAACAAAAGCATTATTAATCTTCCTTACACAGACTCGGAGGATGAAGAGTGCCAGATTGAAACAGGGCACAGGGATTCAGTTACCACAGAGAGTGAAAATTCTGTTTTTGTAGATATATTCACAACAAGTTATGAAGACCTTCCATCACCTACACCTCAAGAAGAACAAGAAACACAAATTGCAGATGCCTCATCTAGCAAAAGAGTGAAGCAGAGTAAATCAAAGGAAATCAAGAAGCTTAAGAAGAAGTTAGCTGAACAAGAAGTGCTAGAAAGGGTAATTAAAACCAGATATGAAACTCTGTCGAAAAACTTTGCAGAAAGAAACTCATCCTTGGAAAGATTAGCTCATGAAAGAATAAAGGAAAAGAAAAAGAAGGACAAGATTGTAAAAGATTACAACAACTTATGGAGAGTAGCTCAGGGCTTGAAGAAAAAGGTCAGGGCTTTAAGGAAGCAAGCTATGTCTTCAAAACACCAGGCTCAAACACATGCTATTCTTGAAACCCTAGTAGAGGTGGCAGTTCAGTGCAATGAACCAGAGGAAACCAGTAATCCTACAGTCTTTGAGAAAGATGCAGAAGCCTTAAAAGATCAGCCCTAAGGCGTTTTTGAGATAAGAAAAAAGGTATTTTTGAAATTTTGATAATTTCACTGAAACAAATCTTTCAGTGTCTTAGGCAAACATTTTGATTGTTCATTAGCCTTTGGAAACAGAGCTTTCAATAGCTAATTGGTCTGAAATTATGTCTACTCTAGCTACCGAAAGTACTGATAAGGCAGAAAGTTAATAGTTTTGCACATATCCAAGTTTTCCTTGTCCAAAATCCTCAGGAATGGTTCCAATCGATGGACAATAATTAATGACATCCTTATCAAGAGTTTGTTTTGATTTTGGAGATGCTCTACAAGACAGAAAGGTCAAAATCGGTGAGCTATTTTCAGGGATATAAAGTTGTTTGACTGTCAGTATGTGTCATTTTCGACTCTCCTCATATCATATACAATCAAACAGCCTCGAAAGGCTCACTACACCTGCCAAAGAATCCCAAGGACATAAAGATCATTCAAGGATATGAATTGACCTAGTTTATAGAATCTTTGCCTATTTTCTTGGGCTAGTTATCGATTCTCTATTTTAGGCAAAATTCGATCCAGTATTCTAGGATTTTGAAACTGTTTGTAAAGGCTATAAAGCCTAGAACATTTGATGAACAAAAGGTTCGATTTTGAGTTCTGTAATCCACTGTTATTGTGATAAGACACTTTATTTAATATATTAAGCTTGCAAGCTTCTTTCATTATTATTATCAGACTCTCTTTATTGTTTTCTATGCCTATGAGTTGAAATCATTTCGTTGTCTATATTTAAAGGTCCCATGGTAACTGTCATCTTACCTTCGATTGTTAAGCAAGAATCATAAGCATCCTTTGCTAGTTTGTTGAGCCATCATATATATATATATATATATATATATATATATATATATATATATATATTTAACATAAACGGTTATGGAGCTTTATTTAGAATATGGTAGAGAGGGCTGCCTAACCCTTACAAATCTAATCAGAGCTATTGCTATATGATTCTTCATCCAGCTAGGATTCTTGTATTACATGCAACCAGAATGCTAATACTAGTGAGACAATACAGCTGATAAGAAAGACTTATAAAGCCGAGACAAGATTCTTCGTTGGGGTTCCCTACAAAACTGAAGGCGGTCTACTGAGCCATTAACGACCTCCTCCTTTACCCGTGTTGGTGGCAGATTCTGCAAATGCCTCAGAAATCTTGTTGAATGCCTTAGTTAATTCCTCCACCTTCTGCTCCAGATTACAGAGACGCTTCCCTAAGTCACCCATGAGATTGGCTGCATCCTTCAGACCGACATGAATTTCGTCTGAGAGTTCGTCCTTGAGATCCTGCATTTCAAAGTTGAGTGTTTCCCATTTTCGCTGATTTGTAGAGGCCCTAATGCTTTCCAGTTCTGCTCTAATAAGATCTATTCTTTCTTTCGGTGTGAGAGGGGTTTTGGAACCCGATGCCATGTCTTCAAGGCCCTGATTGATCGATGCTGCCTGATGCCCTGCGAGTAAATTGTCCAACTGCTGAGATGAGTTTTTCATGAGAGGGTTTCATTTAACAACAGACTCGCTTGTCCCGACTTGTGGTCCTCACGGATGGAATGAGATTCCAAATCTCTGAGCTGAGATCTCATCCGTCTGGTGGCTGAATTAAGGCTGACACTCTTCCTGTCTGACGCCATGTCCATTTGAAAAGACGCGTCTGGATTGGCTCTGCAATTAGGGGATCGATTGATGAGATGTTTCCTCATTGATCTTCAGCTATCCTTTGTTGAGTAAGGTACCTTGATTCGCCTCTTTATCTGCCTGTCCATTCAACATCCTAAGCACATGATAAACCTTGTAATCATTGAGCTACTCTAGGAGGATGAGGATCTTTTGGTATAGATGAGCCAGCCTCATATCCTTTGGAGGGTTTTTGAGGTTCAATGCATCCACCACCTGTTTAGATTCACCCACAATCGTTGCATCCTTGATGCCCAGCTTTAGCACCTGAGTTAGCCCTTGCCAGAGAGATAAGAATTTGGCTTGGTTGTTGGAGGCGAAGCCTAGACCCCAGGCGAAGGACAATTTGGATGATCCAGTCGGTTCAAGAAGTATTCCTCCTCCCCCTGCCCTACCAGGATTTCCTTTCGAGGCTCCATCAAAGTGGAGACACCATTCGTCTAGCGTCGACCTCCATTTCAGGAATTCTTGTTCCGTCATCTGGATCTCCCAATTCCTATTTCTTGGGGGATTGTTTTGGTTGATATTCAAATGAGTTTGTCTGAACTCCTTGAGCCAGTTCCCTTCTTCCTCAGTTAAAGTGGCAGAGTTCTGGATAGTAGGCTTCACACTTATGGCTTTTGAAATCATGGTCTTGACTTTGATGGCCACCTGAGTTGGAAACCTTCTTTCTTCATTAAAAATCCTGTTGTTCCGTTCTAGCTAGATCTTCCAACAGATAAATTTGGGAATCCACATCCAAATAGTCTTGAGAAAATTCTTTTTTGTCAAGTCAAACGGGGACAGGGACAACCAACAATTGAAAAGATCCTTACTCTCGGTTGGAAGAATGGAGGCGACTGGACCCACAAGAAGCCCCCAGAATTCGATGGAATATTCACAATAGAGAAGAAGATGGGTAATGGTTTCTTCTGCTTGTGTGCACAAGGGACAGCGAGAAGGCCCTTCCCAACCTTTCCTCTTCAAGTTATCAAAGGTTAAAATATTGTTGTGAATAAGAGTCCAGGCAAAGAGATCCACCTTAGGGATAGAGGGGAAGTTCCATAGGGATTTCCACGGCCCAGGGTTGGGAGGAACCCAGGGAATGACTCAAACTACCTTATAACCAGCAGCTAAAGTGTAAATCCCTGATCTTGATCCCCAAACTCTTTTATCTTTACTTCCGGCGTTTAAAGGCAACTTCCCTTGGAGAAATTCCAACAGAATTGAAGCTTCCTCTTTGAGTTCTTCCGGATACCTACCTAGATCCCAACCTTCCCAGGATTGCTTGGCATCATTCTTCCACCGGGAAATGTCCCAAAGCGTGCTACATTTTTTACTCAATAGCCAGTCCTTGATATTTCTAGTTTCTCTTTGATCCGAAAGGGGAAGATATCCGAGAATGGAGTCCTCCCAAATCCGAATCTTTGAGCCATTCCCTGGAATCCAGGTGAGATTAGTCATAAGAAGGGGCATGGCTCTTTGACACAAGTTGAAGATCAGCGAGCCAATTCGAGTTTTCGCAGGCTTCTCCAAGCAACGGTCTCTACCCCCGGTGAAATATTTCATCCTAAGCATTTTCTTGCTCCAGGATCTTTTTCCTGTGATCATATTCCAAAGCAGCTTCCCCCCCATGGCAATGTTGTGGGCTGCCACATCCCTTATACTCAGCCCACCTTCCATCTTTGGCCTCTTTACCTTATCCCACTTAACTAAGTGAAGCTTTCTTTCACAGTTCTTACCTCCTTCCCATAGGAATCTCTGGAGCAGCTCATCAATTTTATTAGTAATTGTTTTAGGGGCGAGAAGAACAGAACATTGATAAATTGGAAGGCTGGTGATGACTGAGTTCATCAACACCAACTTACCTTCTTTATTAAGCCAATTTTCTCCCCAAGCTTGAATCTTATTCTTAAGTTTGTCCACCATGGGCATCCAGTGGGCCACTTTAGAATGAGCTTTGAAAATTGGAATCCCTAGGTAAATAAAATTGTCCCGAACTGTTATTCCTTCCATCTCGAAGGCCCAACTTATTTGCAGCATTTCTCTAGGATTGCAGTTCCAGCCAAATATCTTTCTTTTGTGGTAATTAATTCCGCTGCCAGAGCAGGCTTTGTAAATATCCAGCTCTGTTTTGAAGTTCCTTGTTGTCCTGAGATTAGTAGCCCCCAATAAGAGTGTGTCATCGAAAAATTGAGTGTGGCTGACCTCCTTAACTGTGGGGACTATTCTAATGCCCGGGAGAGCTCTACTTTGAAGTGCACTCTGCAATTGAAAGCCGAGCACTGAAGCTTGTAGGACGTAGAGCATGGGGGAGAGAGGGCACCCTTGCCTCAATCCTCGGGAAGCTTGAAAAAACTTGGTTGGGCGTCCATTTATCAGAGGAGCAATCCACGGTGCAGTGATACATGCCTTCACCCAATCAATGAATTTCTGGTTAAACCCAAACCTCCTCATGACAACAAACAGGAAATCATGTCTAACCCTGTCAAAAGAATTAGCTAAGTCCAGCTTAACTTCCATGCCTTTTTCATTTTTTTTACAGCTAGAATGTATGGCTTCTTGGATAAGGATTATGTTGTCTAGTATTTGCCTCCCGTGCATGAATCCTTGATTTTCCAGAATCAATTTTGGCAAAAGTTTTTTAATCCTGTTTGCAATTATTTTGGTGATAATTTTGTACCCAGTATTACAAAGGGAAATCGGTCTAAATCTGGAAAAACTTTTGGCTCCTTTTTGTTTTGGAATGAGGGCTAAGAAGGATGATTTTGTGCCGCCTCCAAGTTTATTACATACCTGAGATCTCATGACCATTTTTCTTAAATCCTTTTTTATGATGTCCCAGCAGTGGGTGTAGTAGCGAGGAGTGAACCCATCCGACCCAGGCGCTTTGTCAGGGTTCATTTTGAAAACTGCTTTCTTGATTTCCTTCATGTTGACAGGTCTGTTCAATAGTCTATTGTCCTCTGCTGTGACCAGTACTGGGATTTCTAAAAGCGGATAGGAGTCCAACTCCAAGTCCTCTTGATCTAGCGCTGAATAAAGGTTTCTGAAGTAAGAGTGGGCCGCCTCTTTGATGCCTTCGGAGTCCTTGTAGACTTGATCTTGCCAATGGATTTCGCTGATGAAATTGTAATTGGTCCTTGCTTGGGCTTGCTTATGGAAGAAGGATGTATTTTTATCCCCCTCTTGGAGCCAAAGTGCCCTCGATTTGATTCTCCAGTATGTTTCTTCTTCCCTGCAGATTTTATAGTACTTCCTTTGGATTTCAGATTCCTGGTTGAGGAGTTCCTGGGTCACTTGAGATTCTTCCATGACTACCTGATGCCTTTCCAGAGTTTCCTGAATTCTTTTCTTTTCCTCCATGGGTGAACCGAGGTTTTTGGCCCACATTTTTAGAATTATTTTGAGGTTTCTGAGTTTCTCTTCCCACACAAAGAAAGGGGATCCAGTGATGGAGCGATTCCAGGAGCAGAGAACTAGATTTAGGAAGTCTTCATGATGTGTCCAAGAAGGGTTGAATCTGAAAGGAATTGGGCCTAGAGCTGAACTAGGAAAGAGGGACAGGGAGATAGGCTTATGATCTGAAGTGTAATGAGGAAGGACCTTGGATGTAGCCAAAAGACCAAGAGTAAGAAAAGATGATTGGACAAGGAATCGGTCAAGTCTGGCAGCGATGTGACCTGGCCCTAATCTTTTATTTGACCAAGTAAATTTCCCATTAGTTGGAAAAATGTCTTCCAGTTCCCAATCCGAAATTAAATCTTCAACCCATTCCCTAGCAGGGTCTCTAACTATCGATCCCCATTTCTTTTCAACCAGAGAAAGGGTGACGTTTAGATCCCCTGCCACTACTAGGTTCTCAGGGTTGCTTTGGTTAAGAAAAAAAGCTAAAGAATCCCAACATTCTTTCTTTTCATTAATTGAAACAGGAACGTACAAGTTAAATAAACTTACCAAATGTCTGGAGCCCTTGTGGAGCAGCTTGGTGAATAGCCAATGGGTGGTTGCTGCTTCTTCTACTAGTTCAATATTTGAAGAATCCCAGAGGGTTTCTAATCCCCCCGAGGCACCTCTAGCGCTTACTGCCCTGCCCAGGCCTTTCTTCCAAAATACATTGCTTGCCCGGAGGAATTCTTCCTCCTCCAGTTTCGTCTCCTGGATTAGGAGGACTTCAGGTCTTGCTAGCCTTACTAAGTCTCTCAAGGCTTCTTCTTTTATCTTGCTTCCTAGTCCTCTGCGATTCCAGGAGACAAATTGCATTATTTGTTTGACTGTGGAGGGGGGCCACCTTTCGGTGTCTTCCCCTGTTTCAACCCCAATCTGGTGTTCATCATTTCTGGGATTGTATGCTGTGTGCCCTGGGTTACTTCCTTGTATGACAGTTCTTCTCTTCTTTTCTTCTCTGGCTTTCTTCCCCTCTTTGGCTGGTCGGGAGATCCTTTCGGGCTGCTTGCTTCAGTATCCTCCTCGTCCAAGGTTTCGACATCGGTATTTGTATCCAGGCTGATATTTTTCTTACTCGTGCTTATACTCTTGGCACCAGGAATAGGATCCACTGGGACCACGGGCTGTTGGATTCCTCCTTCTTCTGTAGCGATTGTGGGGGTTTCTTGTGCTTTTGGGGTTTCTGGGGCGCTTTTCTTTGGGTTTCCCTCTTTTGGCAGCTCCTGGTTCATCTTGTCTTTATTTTTGGCATTCTGCAAGTTTTTCCCTCTCCTTACCCTTTTCCAGCCTTCTGCATCCTCTGTCCCACTGACTTGTAATTTGGGGCAGTTCCTTTGGAAGTGGCCATGCTCCTGACAACTCCTACACTTGAATGGTAGGTGCTCGTAATCCAGTTTCTGATAATGGGTCCAAGATCCCACTGTTAACTTGACAGCTTCCGGAAGTCCCGCCTCCAGGTCGACTTCCACACAAATTCTGGCACAGGTATATTGGCCCTTATTGTCAGCTTTATCTATGAACCTACCGAATCCATTCCCTATTCTTTGCAATGATTCAAAGTCCCAGCAGTGCATGGGAAGGTTTGGCAGTCTGACCCAAACCGACACTTCCTTAGGCGTGTCCACCAACGGGTTAAAATCGGGGGTCCATTTGTTCAAATAAAGCCCCTGCGTCCCCATGAAGTAGGGTCCGTTTCTGAATACCAAATTTCGGTCTTCCTCGGAGATGAACTCGAAGATGAAATATCCTCTTCCCACTGGGTAGCAGGTTACTCCATGTGCTAGGTTCGGTCTCCAATTTCGTTGGATCCAATCATCCGTGGTTCTGGTGGACGGCCACAGGCCCATAAACTGACCCACTAATCCTCATTGAGCTAGCGCTACTACAATTTTCATTGGATTCTCTTCGGTTAAGACAATTTCGGGGATTTCATCAAGTTTCTTAATGAATTTCGGAACCTCTGGAGGGGAAGACTTCTTTCCTTGACTGTGGATAAGCCTGCGAAAGGCATTTTCAACCGAGTTCGAAGGAGAGGGGGCGGGCTTCCCGCCCCCTGGCGCCACCATGAGTCTCTCTGCACCAGCTCAAACCCTAACGCACACGCCAGTCTGAACCCTAACGCTTTCGCTCCATCATATATATTGTTATGTATGTTCTGGTTAATTGATTGGGTTTCTTATCCATTTAATCTACAAACCTATCTAATAATATCTCTTGAAGGCCTTGTACTTCATGAATATAGCTAGACTGTCTTGAAGATACAATCCAATGATTTAGATATTCATCTTGATCCAAACCCACACCCATTATTGAGAAAATAATTACAAAAAGGTTAAGTTACCAGGCATCTCTGAGATAAAGCCTAGGAGAGTTTCCTAGAGTGATAACATCTCCAAGATATATTGTTGTTGTAATTGACTCCATAACCCAAAAGGATCTAGTTTACTTTCTCTCTTCTAAAGGAATTGATCAAACAACTCTCAAACTTTATTGTCTAAGGATTTTACTAAACTTTTATAACCTTGGTTTAGCTAAATTCATTGAATTTATTGTCGTTGTAGCAAAACACTAGTACAACCATCTAATTTACTTCATTTTTCTGCATAATTCAATCTAAATCATAGCTAACATACTCATAAATTGCTTGGAATAAGTGTTAATTGATCTATTGGATAAATGTTGATTTTTCATTGTCTTTTCATGCAATTATGATCTATATTTCTTGTGGTTGTTACAAATTACTAATTGTTGTTGTAAACCTTTATATTGCTACAATTTTGTATCAACTAATATATTTTTTTATTGTCTATTGTCCTTTGAGGTTTTACTATCATATTGGTACTTGGAAATTTCTATATACATGTTATATTTGTTCTTGTTCCAAGAAGGTACCCAAATCTCTTCCCTTTACCTCAATTCTACAAACATAGACCTTTGACTTAGGTAACCAGTGAGAGGGTGCTCCAAACTTGGCTATATCATTTTCTATCTATTCCCTTGAGGTTACTAGGGACACCTCCCCTGGGATGGACCTCATCCACCCCTAAAACGTGGGGATTTCCTACTAAGGTGATATTGGTGGGTTATCCTGTAGTTATGCCAATTGGATTTACTTGTCTTCGGCTTGAACAAGTACAAATTGTGCGATAACATCCCCATTTGAATGCAATTTTGTCTTATAAACTCATTTGGAACCCTATAACATTTATTCATTTAGGACATGACACAAGCTCTGATGTTTGTTTCTTTATCATTGCATCACATTCTACATTCATGGGTTGTTTCTAATGTTTCTTTCCTCTAGTATCCTCAAATGAAATTGTTGTTTGTAATACCTTTGTCATAAGTGCACTTATTAAATTGCAACATATATTTTTAAGATGGAACAAGGAGATAATGTAAACCCCCCACAAGCAGACTAAGGCGAGGAAAAACCCAACCCACCACAACCACCCAACATAAACAAATAGATTGATGAGGGGTTGGCCACGTTGGGAACACTTATAAATAAATTAAGGGGGACAAGAGAACCTAGCAGAGAGTCCTTGGCCACTTCATTGGACATCATTGTGAGGTCCATTGCAAGTGCCTAAGGGAAATTAACTTATATTTCTAGATATAGGGCTAGAATGTTCGAGTTATATAGTACTGGACTGGATAGAAACCAAGTTAGAGACTTGGGTATTTGAAAACAATCTCTGATGTCTATTTTTAATCATCCTCAAACTAGAAAACAACCTCCGATAAACAAGAAACACATTTGTATGGACGGGTGTATCCACCCCCAGTTTAATGATAATTGGATGGATAGGTGGTTCATGGTATTTGATAAACCTCCCTACAATAACATGGTGGTGCCTTTGTATTTTTTGAGAAAACTATGGAATTTTTTTATTTTGGGTCACCATGTGAACTAATTTGACATTGGTGACTTCCAGAGGGTGGTTCAAGGGTCCACACATGACAGAGAGTGTGGCGGGCATGATCCTGTGTTAGGTCCTCGTCCCTACAGGATAAGGCCTAACCCCCCTACCCAGTATCCTCCCGTTGCAGAGGGCTTGCAACAGGTACAAGTAGCTCTATCATCCTTGACTCAACGTCTAGTGCAATATAGTAGTTTAATTGCACTATCACGGCAGGAGCTACCTACTGGTGACATTGACAGAGGGGTCATACCTTGAATCCCTAGAGAAGAGTGCAAAGAGGATAGGTCACATGGACAAAGAAGTCATTCATGTGAGCCTCATAGATGCTCAAGTTGCAGGTAGAATTTCTATGGACCTATGGAGGCCATTGGACACCAAATATATAGAAAAATCACTCGTTCATGTGAGCCTCATAGATGCTCGAGTTGTAGGTAGACTTTCTATGGACCTATGGAGGCCATTGGACACCAGATCTTCATGGAGGATGTTAGTATCGTAACCTTCTCTATGTTATTCATTTTTATATATTTATATAGTATTTTATTTATTTATTTAGATATTTTACTGTATGATGTTTTGCAATTGCTACGCCCATACAATATACCCTCTACGTCGATAGATGCATCAATGTATATCTCCATCATCAATGTAGCGGTAGAGGCAGCTTAATAATTCGGTGTTCTGCATACCATCATGATTTCTTTATTTTCTAACATCCTCAAATTTATAATGTTCTCGTGTTTCTACAGGTTGTGGGACCAGGCGATGTCGAGCAATGTCCACTTGGGATGGACAAGTCACCTTTTTCACAGGTATCATGCGTTGAGTTAAGTCTCATTTAAATATCAAATTTGTTGTATTTATGTTGTTGAATTTTACTATTTGGTACTAATAACAATATTATTAATATGTATGCATGCTATTGATATTTTCTCAAGTTATAGTATTGGTCCAATCCTTGGGTAGTGGCCACGGATTTTGGGTTACCTATTTCTATGCCAAGATTTATTCCATCACTTATACAGCCTGTGGGGATTCATCGCCTCCCACCCCCACCATATTTCTTATTCCATGCATCCTCAGTGGATGCACCCACAGGCCACCCATTTGTACCACCTCTTCCATTACATCCATCCACAGTGGATGCACCTGTATGCCACCCACCCCCACCATCATTTCCATCTGCACCATCCACCGAGTCTTCCATAATATATGTTGCCTCGAAGAAGGTTGTACAATTGAGTGATCCACCTATCAACGACTCTCCATTGATGCCAGAGATATTCACGGTGAGATAATGTGTTGATGATCAATTTTTATGTATCATGAATGGAATTGATTTTATGCATATTTGTTTAAATTTCATGATTTGATCCTTGTAACTGACACGGGGTGGCATCGCTAAGAGATTAGGATCACAGAGGAGGGTAACACCCTCACGATTGTCAGTACCATCTGCAGTGAGTTATCTTATGTTGAATTAAAAAGTGTAATTTTGTAAGTCTTTTAATTCATTGTGGAAAAAAACTTATAACAAAGTTTTTTCTTTGTGTAGTCTCCGGAACGATGAACCACACCCATGCACAAAACCACTAGAGGTGCTTCTTCAAGAAAGAAAAGAAAGATCGATTTCCAGGATGCTCTTAAGGGTGGCGAGGGTGTTAGTGGTCAATGCGTGACCAATGACTACCATTTTGTATATAGGCCACCATATGGCTATTTTTTATGTTAGGGCACTTGTTGCCATTTTGTATATTGGGCACAATGTTCCATTTTATAAAAATGTACAATTTAGACAATGTTTAATATATATATATATATATATATATATATATATATATATATATATATACACATTTCATGGAACGTTTTTTTATGTATCTCATTGTTTCTTCATTTTATGTTGATGAATGTATGAATTTCAAAGTGTTTCAATTTCCACTATTTTATGTTATATATGAAATTGCAAGAAACAAATCTAATCTAATTGGATTTAAAGAAATATATTCTAACATAATCACAATAGAAATAAGAGGGTTGAAACCTCACATTACTCTATCCAAAATGAAGCATGGTTCATTATAATGGCAATCACAACATGTTACAAGTGTTTCTTAATACAAAATCAACACATAAAATATGAGTGCACAATAAAGCCTCACATCAAATGAAAATATACCACAAATTCTCCATTAAGCTTTCCAAAATGTTCTACAATGTATCCCAATAGGAGAGCTCTTAAATACCAAATTCTCCACCCTTTAAAATGGAGAGAGATAACTCTTCTTTATAGAGTGAGTCTCTTCTCTTATACAATAAAATATTATTATTTGCTAACTAACTCCATGACAAGTCAAATAAATACTATAATAATGAATTAGTTAAATATCTCCTTAATCCATGGTTGACCATGTTACAACATGTGGACATTAGCCTTTCCAAAGCAATTTGCCCTCATCCAAAAATAGTAGTAGTATTCACCAAATAATGCTCTTGAAGGGGACACACCACCAAAAATAGGTATCACGTCAATTCAAATGCCAAGTGTCTACATGGAATGTTCCCTCTAAGAATGTGCATGCATCCAACCATTCCACATGTGTGAATTCCAAGGTAGCCAACTCCATGGATGAATGTGCAAGATGCCAAGTGGATGGAGCGTCCACAACAAAGTATGTGATCAATGCCTACCATTTCCTTAACGTTCCTTGCCTTTGCTTTCCTTGCTTGCCTAGCCTTGCCTTTTCTTTCCTTGCTTGCCTAGCCTTGCCTTGTCTTTGCCTTACCTTGTGTTTCCTTACCTTGCCTTTCATTTCCTTTCCTTTATATTTTATTCCGTTGCCTTGCCTTGCATTTCCTTGCCTTTCCATTCCTTTCCTTGCCATGTCTAGCCTTAACTTTCCTTGCATTTCCCTACCTTGCCTTGCCTTTCCATGTCTAGCCTTGCCTTTCCTTTTGTTTTCCTGCATTGCCTTGACTTGATATGCCATGCCTTACCTTCCCATGTCTTTCCTTGCCATGCTATGCCATGCCTTACATTTCCTTGCATTGCATTGCCTTGCCTTGCATTGCCTTGCCTTGCATTGCCTTTCTTTGTCATGCAATGTCTTTCCTTGACATGCCATGCCATGTCATGCCTTACATTGCCTTTCCTTACCTTGATTTGACTTTCCATGTCAAGCCTTGCCTTTCCATGCCATGCATTTCCTTGCCTTACCATACCATGCCATGTCTTGCCTTAACATTCCATGCCTTGAATTTCCATGCCTTGCCATGCCATGCCATGGCATCACTTGTCTTGTCATGCCATGTCATGCCTTTTCATGCCTTGTCTTGCCTTGCCATGCCATGAATTTCCTTTCCATGTCATGCCATGCCTTGCCTTTCCTTTCCATGCCATGTCATGCCTTGTCATGCCATGCCTTTCATTTCCATGCCGTACCTTGGATTTCCTTTCCTTGCCATGTCATGTCATGCCATGCCTTGCCTTTCCATGCCATGCCATGTCATGCCTTGAATTTCCTTGCCTTTCCATGCCATGACTTTCCTTGCCTTGCATTGCCTTGTCATTCCATACCTTTCCTTTCCATGTCATGTGTTTCCTTTCCATTCCATGACTTGCCTTTCCATTTCATGCCTTGCCTTGTCATTTCATGCTTTGCCTTCCCATGACATTCCTTACATTTCTATGTGTTGCATTGCCTTGCATTGCATTTCCTTACCTTTCCATGCCATGTCATGCCTTGCCTTTCCTTGACTTGCCATGCCTTGCCTTTCCATGTCATGCCTTGACTTGAGTTTTCATGTCTTTCCTTGCATTGCCTTGCCTTGCCATGCCACTCCTTTCCTTTACATGCCTTGTCATGCCATGCCTTGCATTTCCATGCTATGCCTTGCCTTGTCTTGCCTAACCACAATTCATCTAAAAGGTACTTTCATTATGATATTCATAAAACTAATTGTTTGTAAAAATACATTTCTTTTCATTGTTATAGAGAATTTATTTTCCTTTGAGTCACCCACAAGAAATTTGTCCCTATAATCATAAACACCATTAAATTATTTCCAAAGTCAATTAACTTCTAATAAATTTGTTTTCAAGTTAATTTAATAAAAAAATAATGGCATTCGTGTATCATACTTTTTTTTTAGCTTAAAAAATATAATGCTTGTACTAAATGAACAAGTTTAATACCTAAAAATTACAATCAAGGGATTCATTAAGCATGTAATTCTACAACTTGTTATCCCATCTATCTTAGATAAAAATACTTGCATGAGAATTTCAATGTCATTACATAAGCTCTCTTTATTCATATATCTTAGGTATCGTCATAGTTATGAAACATGGATTATCACAATTAATAGGATTTACATAGAAAGGGATGTCACTAAATAGGTTTATGTTCCATCCTTATGGTGTAGTCTCATTATACTATTGATCCATAATTTCTTTTGGATTGCATGAAAAAAAACATAACTTCAAGGCCTTATTTGAAATCAAATAAATAAAAACTAATCTTTCAACTCAACAACTTTTATAACAATATATAGCATGTAGACCTAGACCTTGGCTTGCCTTGACATGTGTGGCCTTGCTTAGTCTTGTCATGTTTTTCCTTGGCTTGAATTTCCTTGCCTTACATTGTCTTGCCTTACATTGCCATACCTAGACCTAGACCTATACCTAGACATTTCCTTGTCATGCCTTTTCTTTCCATGGTCTAGGTCATGGTCTATGTCATGGTATAGGTCATGGTAATGGTGTAGGTATAGGTCTTGTTCTAGGTCTAGGTCATGGTTTAGTTATAGGTCTAGGTCTATGTCATGGTCATGGTTTAGGTCTAGGTATATTGCCAACATGTCCCTGAATGGATTGAGGAGGTGAGTTGCAACTCATAATAAAACTCTAATTGGGTCTCAGATGGATGAACTGCCAGTTGCATTGGATCCAAGGAACCGAGTTTCAGCTAATGGGGCCCTTCTGCTGTCATTCTGTTACCCGGAAAAGTGTTTGTTGGAGGATCATCGGGACTAAGGTTTTGTTGAATGAGGCATAGTGCAATTTTTGAACAAGAGGTCGATTTTCAAAAACAATGTGTCGGGTGATTGTGGGTAGTGTAGTTGCTTGGGCCTTGGCCAAACATATGTGTGGGAGCTTATGGAACTTTGTTATGCTGCCCGGTTTGGATTTTATTCCCCCAGACCAAATTGCCAACATGTCCCTGAATGGCTTGAGGAGACGAGTTGCAACTCACAATAAAAATCTAATTGATTCTCAGATGGATGAATCGTCAATTGCATTGGATATAGGGCATCGGGTTTTAGCTAGTGGAGCCCCTATATTGTCATTTCATTACCCGTTTGGAGGATCATTGGGACTAGGGTTTTTCTCAATGAGGCATAGTGCAATTTTTGAATAAGAGGTTGATTTTCAAGAACATTGTGTCGGGTGATTGTGGGTAGCATGGTTGCATGGTCCTTGGATAAATATACATGTGGGAGCTTACGAAACTCCATTATGCTGCTTGGTTTTGATTTTATGCACCAATACCAAATTGCCAACATGTCCTTGAATGGATTGAGGAGGTGAGTTACAACTTGTGATAAAACTCTAACTGAGACTCATATGGACGAACCATCGATTACATTGAATCTGGGGAACCATGTTTCAACTAGTAGGGCCCCTCTGCTATCATAATGTTTCCTAGAAAAGTGTTTGTTGGAGAAAACTAGGGTTTTCCTCAATGAGACGTAGTGCAATTTTTGAACAAGAGGTTGATTTTCAAGAACATTGTGTCAGGAAATTGTGGGTAGTGTGGTCACGTGGGACTTGGCCAAACAAACGTGTGAGAGATTACGAAACTTCGTTATGTTGATCGATTTGGATTTTATCCCCCTGGACCAAATTGTCAACATGTCCCTGAATGGCTTGAAGAGGCAAGTTGCAACTCACAATAAAAATCTAGTCGGGTCTCAGATGGATGAATTGTCAGTTGCATTGGATCTGGGGAACCAGGTTTAAGCTAATGGGACCCCTTCGCTATCATTATGTTTCCCATAAAAGTGTTTGTTGGAGGATCATCGAGACTAGGTTTTTTCTCAATGAGGTATAGAGCAATTTCTGAACAAGAGGTCGATTTTCAAGAACAATGTGCCAGGAAATTGTGGGTAGTGTTGTTGCATGGGTCTTGGCCAAAAAGACATGTGGGAGCTTATGGAACTTTGTTATGTTACTCAGTTTTGATTTTATGCCCCCTAAACAAATTGTCAACATGTCCCTGAATGGCTTGAGGAGGTGAGTTACAACTCACGATAAAACTCTAACTGGGTCTCAGATGGATGAACCGTCTAATGGGTTTCATCTAATGGGGCCCCTACGTTATCATTATGTTGCTTGGATTTTTTTTTTTGGAGGATCATTGGGACTAGGGTTTTTCTCAGTGAGACAGAGCGTAATTTTTGAACAAGAGGTCAATTTTCAAGAACATTGTGACATGTGATTGTGCGTAGTGTGGTCACATGGGCCTTGGCTAAAAAAATGTGTGGGAGCTTATGGAACTCTGTTATGTTGCTTGGTTTGGATTTTATGCCCCCTGACCAAATTGTCAACATGTCCATGAATGGCTTGAGGAGGTGAGTTGCAACTCGCGATAAAAATCTAACTGAGACTCAGATGGATGAATCGTTAGTTGCATTGGATTCGGGGCACCGAGTTTTAGCTAGTGGGTCCCCTCTGCTATCATTTTGTTTCCCAGAAAATAATTTGTTGTAGGATCTCTGGAACTAGGGTTTTTCTCAATGAGGCATAGTGTTATTTTTGAACAAGAGTTTGATTTTCAAGAACAATGTGTCAGGAAATTGTGGGTAGTGTGGTCGTGTGAACCTTGGATAAACAAACATGCAGGAGCTTATAGAACTTTGTTCTGCTACTCGGTTTGGATTTTATGGCCCTGGACCAAATTTCCAACATGTCCCTAAATGGCTTGAGGAGGCAATTTGCAACTAGTGATAAAAATCTATCTGGGTCTCGGATGGATGAACCGTCGACTGAATTGGATCCAGGGCACTAAGTTTCATCTATTGGGGCCCCTCCACTGTCATTTTTCTACCTAGAAAAGCGTTTGTTGGACGATCATTAGGACTAGGGTTTTACTCAATGAGGCATAGTGCAATTTCTGAACAAGAGGTCGATTTTCAAGAACATTGTGTCGAGCGATTTTGGGTAGTGTGGTCGCATGGGCCTTGGACAAAAAGACATGTAGGAGCTTACAAAACTCTGTTATGCTTCTCGGTTTGGATTTTATGCCCCCGGACCAAATTGCCAACATGCTCTTGAATGGCTTGAGGAGGAAAGTTGCAACTCGTGATAAAAATCTAACCGATACTTGGATGGAAGAATCATCGGTTGCATTAGATATGAGGCACTGGGTTTTAGCTAGTGGGGCCCCTCTATTATCATTATGTTTCCCCAAAAAGGTTTTGTTGAAGGATCTCCAGAACTAGGTTTTTTCTCAATGAGGCATATTGCAATTTCTAAACAAGAGGTCAATTTTCAAGAACACTGTGTCGAGCGATTTTTGGTGGTGTGGTCACATGGGCCTTGGCTAAAAACACATGCGGGATCTTATAGAACTTTTTTATGCTTCTCGGTTTGGATTTTATTCCCCCAGAACAAATTTCCAACATGTCCTTGAATGACTTGAGGAGGCGATATGAAACTCGCGATAAAACTCAAACCGGGACTCGAATGGATGAATCGTCGATTGCATTGGATCTGGGGCACCGGGTTTCAATTACTGGGGCCCCTACATTTTCATTTTTTTTTCCTGAAAAAACGTTTGTTGGAGGATCACCAGGACTAGGGTTTTTCTCAGTGCTTATTGCATATGTTTGACAGTTTAACACCTTGTAAGGATAGACATGGAATGGCATGGAAAGGCATGGCATGGAAAGGTATGGCATGGAAATACAAGGAAATACATCGCATGTCATGGGATGGAAAGGTAAGGCATGGTAAGGTAA
The DNA here is from genome assembly GCA_009831015.1 of Picea engelmannii. Classification (NCBI taxonomy): domain Eukaryota; kingdom Viridiplantae; phylum Streptophyta; class Pinopsida; order Pinales; family Pinaceae; genus Picea; species Picea engelmannii. Next base: position 107,923 of record ML803858.1, on the reverse strand, counting down.
GGCATGACATGGCATGACATGGCAAGGCATGATATGGCATGGAATGGAAAGGCAAGGCATGGCATGTCAATTCAAGGCATGGCATGGAAAGGCAAGACATGGAAAGGCAGGGCATGACATGGCATCACAAGTCAATGCAAGGCATGGCATGGAATTGCAAGGCAAGGCATGGCAGGGTAGGGCAGGGCAAGAAAAGGCACGGAATGGAAGGGAAAGGAAAGGAAAGGAAAGGAAATGCATGGAAATGAAAGGAAAGACATGGCAAGGCAAGGCATGACATGGCATGGAAAGGCAAGGCAATGCAAGGTATGGCATGGTATGGCATGGCATGAAAAGGCATGGCATGGCAAGGCAAGGCATGGGATGGCATGGCATGGCAAGGCAAGGCAAGGCATGGAATGGCAGGGAAAGTAAAGGCATGTAAAGGCAAGGCAAGCCATGGTATGGAAAGGCAAGGCAAGGCATGGAAAGGCATGGAATGACATGCCAAGGAAAGGAAAGGCAAGGCATGGCATGGAAAGGAAAGGAAACACATGGCATGTCAAGGCATGACATGGGAAGGAAAGGAATAGCATGGTATGTCATGGAAAGGAAAGGTGTGGCATGGCATGGTAAGGCAAGACATGGCATTGAAAGGCAAGCCAAGGCATGGCATGGAAAGTCAAGGCATGGCATGGTAAGGAATGGCATGGCAAGAAAATGAAATGCAAAGTGAGGCATGGCAAGTCAAGGCATGGAAAGTTAAGGCAAGGAAAGACATGGCATGGGATGGCATGACATGGAATGGAAAGGAAAAGCATGGCATGGCAAGTTAAGGCAAGGCATGGCATGGCAAGGAAAGGAAATGCAAGGCAAGGCATGTCAAATCATGGTAAGGCAAGGCATGGCATGGAAAAGCAAGGCATGGAAAGGTAAGGCAAGGAAATGAAAGTAAAGGAAATAATAGGAAAGCAAGGCAAGGAAATGAAAAGAAAGGATAGACATAGTTCCCTACCAACAAAAAAGAACCACAAAATACAAGAATACCATAACAACCATAAAATAAAGCCAAAATTTCAATAATTCATAAATCTGAAATATTTGTTCAATTATTCATTTTACATACCTATGGTCATTCAAGTAGACCATTGGGATCACTTCTATACTGATGGTCTCCATTAACTTATCATGCTCAGAGCAAGGAAATAAGTATCGTACCTTTGATGAGTTCTTAATTGGAATTATTTGTAATTGGAGGTTTGTACCAACAACCAAGTTCATAAAGTACATCTTCCCCTAGTCTATAATCTTGAAATACATAACCACATTTATTTCATGTTCTTTCATCCTTTTTCATATATTCTCCTTTAATAATCATTGACCCAATTGGAAATTCAATGCTTTCAGAGTTTGTTGCTGATTGCATGAGGATCTACTTTCCCTCTAAGCAACATACCAACCAATGATTAGCGCCTCATTAATTACCTCTTGGGAAAACATTGTATATATGTGCCCTGCAAAAAATGGAGTGCCAACATGTGAGTCCACTAAATTACCAAAGAATAAAACATTGATGCTAGTTATTCAAAATTAATATAAGGTTTCATTGAACCTGACAGTATGAGATCTGAGACTTGATCATAATCTGCTGAAATATTTGATTGGTCCTCCTCCAACTAGGATAATTTCATAGTTATACGTTGACCAATGGGGAGTGATACACAATCCCATCTATCAATCCAATCTGTTGATTCACAATCATCCCATTCATTACTACTAGATGGACCACAGAAGTAAGAGAGTTTTCTCGACCATATTTCAACTATTGCATTGTTTGATGTTCGAACTGAATGGAATCCATGAGTTGTATTTTTTTTCATTCATACCATTGTGATTGATCTACATCGACCACCTCCCCAAAATATATATGTACATGTCATTCCTTGGGTGATTGTTCTTCACGGGTTCTTGTTCCCTCTCCCATTTATGAAGAACACCATTCAAAAATGGATTTTGCATCTCAAACGAGGGAAGTAGTTGTGAACTTCATTTCTTGTATGCGTAACGCTCTTTTGATGCATGGACCTTATCCATCATGCTCCCCTTTCCCATACCTAGACTCCAAATAGTTCCAAATGTGTGGAGCCTTGAGTTTTTTGTGCAACATACACAACCATTGAAATACATGAGCATTTTTTAACTTGACTGCACAACCATCTGACCAAATCAAATGTTGATCCATCTGTATGTTCTTTTCCTTAAGGTGATTGTAATAAAACTGAAATAAATTGTGTACATAGGCTAATGCATGTCACTGATCATTGCTTATGTAGAAGTGATACTCCTTCAATATAACTATGTTTTCTTCGATATTATCTGACCCATGCCTATATGTGATATCGACGATTATGCTAACATGTTCAGAGTGATAATATTGGATTTGAATCTCATTTTGCGGTTGAAGGGTGTAGTTATCAACAAAAACAACCACTGATAAGACAATACCAATGGGAAATGTATCTATGCATATTCTAAAATTTTCATCCTACCATCAAGCCACATGGACATGTTGAACATATTGTCATGTATTTTCGACTAAGTCCTTCATGAAGTCACATACTCATACCTAGGAAGTCACCAATTGTATCTTTTTTCTTTCATGTCTTCTATCAATATCATATGTGACATATTTAAAGCTTTGCAAGGAAACCTCCTTCCTCCCAAATTCATACTCATCGCTTACATGGATGCACTTGCTCGATAATGTCATTCCATCTCACCTGGAGCATGTCCCATATAAGCAAGTTTTTTGATTAAATGTACAACCCTCTCGCCTTGCACAAAAGATGTTGTGAATAAAGTCTCTAAATGACGATGACGGAAATATAATTGAGCATTCCTTCACAAGGGTGTTATGCAATACATGAAATATATATATAGGTGTGTCATAATAATAGCCATATTCAATGTGATATCTACAATAACATGTGTTACAAATTGTGTTTATTCAAACATACCAAGGCTTGCATTTATGGAAAGATCGTTGGCCCAAGTTAAGTGCACTATGTACTATCCTGAACCTCTCATAGATTTTTTTCTGTGTCAAGAAAGTGTTTAATATGGGGTTCATGGTCCCTAGATCCCCTTCTCAATTTTAGTACATCTTTTTGGTTGGAAGAAGGCCTAGTGTTCTCATGCTAGAAAGCTTGTACTAGTCCCTTAACTGCTCCAATTAACTTCATGTCAGAATGAGGTAGCCTACCAGTGAAGGCCCACAAATCCATTTGATCACCTATGTCGAGGATATATCATCTATTATAATACTTTATAAGGGTTTTGATATTGCATTTCATGAGATGAGAGTTTTTTTTTAGAAAATGATGTTTTCTTATGATATTGCTAACAATTGATTATGACAAGACACATTAGATTGCATTATGGTCTTTAGAACGAGATTTATTACCATTTTTTTGAAAATCATCCACAAGGTTTTTAACAATATGATGACTTGTTTCTAAAATTTTGATTGTTTTGATGCCTAAAATTCTCCTAACAACAGTCAAACTTCTAGATTTTAACAAAGCCAAAAAAATTGACATTTAGCGACATTAGATTTTGGTTCAAAATATTCTTTAATGATTTTATAAGAATGATAACAAATATTCCGGTTAGGTAACTTACCTTCAAGTGATGTTATACCACTTTCATCCACCTGAATGGGTTTAGGAGTTCTTTGTTGCACACTGCTCAATCTAGGTAGGGACGATGAACCCATATTATGACACTCTTGACCTCCTTGTTGTGATGTTTACAACATTGCAGTTATTTTCCCTTAAATCACTGAAGAATCCATTCTGGGAGGGGAGTGGACATTCCCATGGCTAGTTTCTGAAACATCTGACTATCAAACAAGAGGTTGCACCACAATAACTTCTTCACTAGAATCTTGTGCACCAGTTGCCTCTCTAATTTCATCCATTGTATAATCAACTCCAAGAAAATCCTCCATAATATGGTCATCCACAACAATTTTTCTTGATGAGATATCGATTGAAGGTACAATAGAAGTATGAACTAGATAGGTCTCTATTGAACTCCTGCGCTTTGATTGTGGTGATGGAGGAGAAACAACAACGACATCTATTTCGCTAGAAATTGGATTTCCCTCTTCTGAAATCTTACGCTTTGACATATGTAACCTTTCCTTTTCTCTTTCTTAATTTATCTTTTAAATGGGTATTTCTTTCCTCGACGAATTTATACCTCGATTATGTAGGTTCCCCATGTTTAAAGAGAAAAATTGGTTTCCAAGAACACCACATTTTTTTTTTCTTGCTATTAAACAAGAAGAAACAACTAAAAATTCCAGTTCCAATCAACCAAATTTGTCTTGGTATTACACAAGAAGAAACAACTAACAATTCCAATTCCAATTGGACAAATTTGTCTTGGTATTACACAAGATGACACAACTAACAATTCCAATTCCAAATGGACAAATTTGTCTTGGTATTACACAAGAATACACAACTAACAATTCCAATTGGACAAATTTGTCTTGGTATTACACAAGAAGACACAACTAACAATTCCAATTCCAATTGGACAAATTTGTCTTGGTATTACACAATAAGACACAACTAACAATTCCAATTCCAATTGGACAAATTTGTCTTCCAATTTTCCCCAAAATTGTCTTCCAATAGCACAAAATTGTCTATGAGTTAAACAACAAGACAAAAAGAACAAAAAACATGTATGTTCTTCCTATTTTTGCATGTAGATGTCGGCTTGTTCGAGTTTTTGAGATATATGAAGTTGAGGAGTGTGATTCTCACATAAAACTGCCCAGCATGAACGCACGTGTGGTCCTAGAACATGTGTGCACTAAAGTGAGTGCGCGTTCTAGGAATGCACACGCATTCCTGCTAGGCAGGGATGAGCGCCTAACACACTCAACTCAAGTCACAAGAGCGCCTATGCACTCTTAATGCAACAAATATAGCATTTATTGTAGACCAAACAACTTTATGAATACATATATATAGGGTTTGGGGACAACTAGGACCTAAGGGATTAGGATTGAAAGTGTTTTGAAGTATATAGCAATGGTTAGAGAACCAAGATGTGGGTGCAAGGGTTGTGGGGAATTTAACAAGAGGTATAGGAAGAGTGCACTGAGGGATTGAGTGTGGAGGGGGTTGGGGAATTTAACAAGAGGTATAGGAAGAGTGCACTTAGGGATTTAGTGTGGAGGGGGTTAAGGGTTGAGTGTAGGTTATTCCTAGTCTTAGATGGAGCTAGAGGGGTCTAGGTCATGGTCTAGATCAAGCTCTAGGTCATGGTCATGGTATAGGTCTAGGTGATGGTCTAGGTATAACTCTAGGTCTATGTTGTATGAGAGTGTGAGAGTCAGAGAGAGGAAGATATAGAGGGGGGTGGAGAGAGAGGAAGAAAGAGAGTATGACAGGGGGAGATAAAAATAAAAATATGGAGGGTGGAGAGAGAGGAAGAAAGAGAGTGTGAGAGGAGGAGAGAGGAAGACAGAGAGGGGGGATGGAAAGAGAGGAAGAAAGAGAGTGTGAGAGAGGGAGAGAGGAAGACAAAGAGAGTGTGTGAGAGTGAGGGAGAGGGAGACAGAGAGGGGGGCTATAGAGAGAGAGTTAGAGGAAGATGGGGAGAGAGGGAGGGGCGGTTAGATAGAGGAAAAGAGATCAAGTGGGGGATATGGTGAGAAAG
>ML803858.1:41918-88598 GCA_009831015.1 Picea engelmannii | reverse complement strand
CGAAAAACCTAACGAATCTTTAATTTTTTTGAAATTTTGATCACAGGTTGTCATTGGGCATTTTCCCACTGTCACGTGGCAACCACTTATTGGACCATGTCAACCATTGTATCGTCAGCCTGCCACATCATGATACGAATGCCACTTTAGCTGCCAACTCATCCTGCCACGTCACTTCCACGCCACTGTACGGATTGTACAAATTTCCATGTGGAAAAATCTTACTGGTCCATGGAATGGCTCAGAAATCCCAAATATGGGTGACACATGGCAGCCTCTAGTGTTGCCACATCACCATTCTAATGTCAGCATGACATGTGTCACTTCCTTCTCATGCCACATATGTTGTACAGATGTTGACATCATCCGTATTGATGTTGACTTCAGTAGTATAGATACTAACTCATCCCCCTACTGACTAGATTAGGTTGACCAAACTTTGATCACGAATATCTTTCAATCTATAACTCCGTTTGACGAGTCATTTACGTCGTTGAAAATCTTGTGACACGCTCTTCGCGATGATGTCATTTTCACTGAGTTTTGAGAACTTTGAATGTTTTCCCTTTCTCTGTCTGTTGAGGCCATTCTGAGGGTCCTAAGTTGCTTCTACGAGTTCTGAGTTGTTCTTAGTCTTCTCTAGATCCTTTTTGGATCATGCCTTCCCACTGAGAGATTTTTGGACCACCAAAATATTTCATCAATCAATAGATAAGTGAGGGAAAAGTTCCCTCACCTTGTCCTTCTCAATCCACTTTGCCTTACTTGGATGTGTGCCTTTAAGCCTACTCGAAGATAATCAACATCACCCCTCCATGAATTCCTCGTCCTTCTTTCCAGGATGATATATTCCTTTAACTCATCCAAGTATCCAGGAGAAAACTCATCAACTAAATATATTGAAACTTCCTCATCCTATACCATGATCATGGGAGGCTCAAAAAGTTTCAAGTTCTCTACATTCACAACTGAGTAAATATTCATATAAGGTGGAATATCCAGACGAAAAGAATTGGTACCACTTCTCTCCAAGATAGTGAAGGGTCCATAAGGAATGGGATTAAGTTTCTTTCCTTCACCCTTCAATATCTCCTTGTTGATGTGAATCCATACCCGGTCTCCAACCTATAACTGATGATCAACCTTGTGCTTGTCATGTCGAGCTTCATACCGTGCTTGACTTGTCTCCAACTATTCCCCGACTTCCTGGTGCACCTGTTGGATCCTCTAGATGAAATTGCAGGCTCTGTCCTCTTTCATGTCTTTGTTTGAATGGACATCTCTCCCATACATCAAGTCTAAGGGAACGTTATGTAGGTACCCAAAACATGTCTCAAAAGGTGAACAATGAGTGGAAGAATGTAAGTCTCGGTTGTAAGAATGTTGTACATAGGGTATCTGTTCATCCCATAACTTGGGATGCTTGCTGCAGTAGCCTCGAAGAAAAAGTACCACTATTCAATTTACAACCTCTGTCTGTTCGTCGGTCTATGGATGGAAAACAATGCCCCTCTTCAATTTGGTGTCCATCATTCTCCACAAGCTTGTCCAAAAGTCCCTAAGGAATCAAGTATCTCGATTCGAGATAATGGATGTGGATAATCCAAAGTGAACCCAAACATACTGAAAGAAGAGATTAGCAGTCTGCACAACATTGATCTGCTCTTTAAATGGCATCAAGATACACATCTTGTTGAAACTATCCACTACAACATACAAATAGTCATGACCCCCTTTTGACATTGGTAAACCCCCCACAAAATCCATGGAGATACTTTCCCATGGATGGGATGGAATGGGTAGTGGTGAGTATAGCCCCAATTTTCTATTAGTGGGCTTACAAGTAGAACACATCACACACCCCTTTACATATTTAGTTACAATTGCTTTCATTTGAGGCCAGTAACAAAACCTATGCAAATGAGCCATAGTTTTTCCTACCCCAAAATGCCCAGACACAAGAGAAGTGTAAGCTTCTCGTATTACATGGACTCGTTCACTTATAGGAATACATAGCTTTCCAAGATGGTAGAGTGTTTTTCCCTGCAGACAATAGTTCTCTTCCTATGCACCATGGGTTAGCTTCTCATATACTTCTTTAAAATATTCATCAATGGCATATTGTTCCACGTAGCTATCATGAGTGATCCGAGATATTTTCATCATGACGTATAAAGAATTGCATTAAATGAGAATAAATTAAAGTGCACCATTAAAGAAGGGGAAACTCAAAAAAGAAGAGACATAAGTATCATATCGGAACACAAAAACTTGATAAAGGAGTTCGTCCCTGGTGGACTACGTCTCCAGGTCCTGCTCTCAAATGTCTAGGCTCTTTCATTAACTCAACAAAAGAATTTGGCAAAATACATAAGTATACCTCATTCTGGAATCAAGCTGCAGAAATAATGCTCAGATTAGAAAACATACATCACCACTAATTTTGTGGCGTTGAATTACCCAAAAATGATTGTATCCATGCCTCGATCCGACTCTGGCACTCCCAATCCCAAGAAGAATTATGTCTTGGTTTTCGTGTCCTCTCCAACCTGCAATAATGACAGTCCTTGCCTTGAAAATCCTACCCGTAGTGGTATGGTCTGCATCTCTTCCCCCTTTTCGGCTGGGTGGATACCTGGCTTAAATAGCACATGGGCGAACAAATTTACCAACGAAACCATTGGGCAAGTTGGTTGTCAGCACTAATGTTAAGGTGTTACATGTGGGGGAGGTCCCGAGGTCAAACCCGTGGCCCTCCCCTTTTTTGTCTTGGTTACAACCTTCGCTATATTGGGTGGCCGACTTCTAGAGTTGGCGGATGCGCCAGATATGGCAGGGGCCTGTTTTATATATTTTTTTGGTTTTTTTGGTCATAGGCCCTCATTGGGCATTTCGGGGGTGCCATGTGGCGCCCTTTGATTGGGCCATGTGGCATCCTTGGATTGGACCACCATGTTTCCCAGTCATCCTGATGTCACCTAAACGTCAACTTCATATAGGACACGTGGCACCTTCTAGGTGGTGCCATGTGGTGTCACTTGGGGGTGCCAAGTGGCACTTTTCTACTAGCCCAAATGGAGCCCCGAAAATCCTATTGGTGGGTGACACATCGAAGCCTCTGGTGCTACCATGTGGCATGATGACATCAACAAACATCATCTTTCCATGTCAGCTACTGACATCAACAGTACATATGATGATGAGGCCCCTGTAGACTTGCCCTGTTTGACCACAACTTTGACCGCGAATATCTCGCAATCCGTAACTCTGTTTGACGAGTCGTTTGTACCGTTGGAAATATTGCAACGTGCTCTTCGCGATCATGCCATTTTCATTGAGTTTTGGGAACTTTGAATGTTTTCCCTTTCTCTGTCTGTTGGAGCCATTATGAGCGTTCTGAGTTGCCTCTACGAGTTCTGAGTTGTTCTTAGCCTTCTCTGGATCCTTTTTGGATCAATGAGATAAATAAATATTCTTCAAAATAATAGAAGCAACAATAGGAGGTCTATAAAGCATATCAATTACCTTGTTACTTGTACCCTTTTTTTACTTGATTACCAAATGAAATTGTTGTAGAAGACCCATCCATCTGTAGTGTTGAGATTGTTGCAGTTTGGTTTGTTCTTGGAGATACTGTAAGGGTTGGTGATCTGTATGTATGATTGTTTCCTTCCCTAACAAGTAGTTCTTCCATTTCTTTACACTTTGAATTAATTCTTATAACTCTTTATCATATGTAGGATAGTTAACAACAACTTGGTTAAAAGTTACAGAGTGGTAACAAATAGGATTACGATATTGCATCAATACTGCACCCATGGCATATCTGCTAGCATCTATCTCGATCTCAAAGGGTTGTTGAAGATTCGGTAGTGCTAATACTGGTGTGGTACTGATCTTCTCCTTCAAAGTGTCGATATCGTTTTGTTGCTTTCCTCCCCACTGAAAAGTGTTCTTCACACTAGTTAAGGCATGCAAAGGAGTTTCTATAGAGGAGAAGATTGAAATGAACCTCTTCCAATACTGGACTGCACCTAAGAAGCTCTGGACCTCGTTTATACTTTTTGGCTCAGACCAATTTACAATTACATCAATCTTGGAAGGATCAATTTTTAATTGTCTTCCTCCTACAATATGACCTAAGTATACAAGTGCAGTCTTGCCAAATTCACATTTAGGAAATTTTACATACAACATTTCCCTTTGCAATGTATCCAATACTTTCTTTACATGCCTCATATGTTCATCCCAAGTCCCGCTAAAAATAAGAATGTCATTTAAATATACAATCACAAAATCATATAGGAAAGGCCTGAATACATCATTCATCACATGCATGAAAGTTGTCGGAGAATTACAAATCCCAGACGACATAACTAACCACTCAAACAATCCCTGTTTGGTTTTAAAGGAAGTCTTCTATGCATCCTATTTTGCAACCCAGATCTGATGGTATCCACTGCACAAATCCAACTTAGTGAAATAAACAACATTATTTAATTGATCAAGTAAATCATCTATACGAGGAAGAGGGTATCGATTTTTCACTGTGATTTTATTTAAGGCTCGATAATCGACACACATTCGACATGTGCCATCTTTCTTTAGAACCATCATGATCGGAGAACCACAAGGACATGAATTGGGCCCGATGACCCCTTGATCCAATAAGCCTTGTACTTTCTTCTTGATCTATGTCATCTCCACAACTGACATCTTGTACATGCCCACATTAGGAAGAGGAGAATCCTGCTGAAGATGTATCTCATGTTGGATTTGCCTCTTAGGAGGTAATCCATCTGGTTCTTGGAAAATATCATCATACTTAGAAATAATATCAATTAATTCTTTCTTATGAGAAGGATCACATCCTTGGAAAGCATCGAATGTTCCACCATCTTTCTCTCTTACGACCATGAGTACATATATCTTATTAGTGTTTATGAGTCTCTTCATTTGTCCTGCACTAACAAGTGTTGTGTTTACCCTCATGTTGTGAGCTCTAACAATATCTTCCACTCCCCCCTTAGTAAGGTGGTATTTGTTCTCATGACGAAAGAAGACTGCTTTTATATCATAAAGATAAGGACTCCCCAACACTATGCCACATATATCAAGTGGTAAAACATCCAAATCCACTTCATCAATCAACTTTGAAGCAGTATCAAATCTGACCCTACATTGTTTGGTAAGATTAAATTTTTCTTTATCACATACCCAATCAAGAGGATAAGGCTTCGGATGTGGTTTCGTTACAAGACCCATCTTTTTGATAAGTGCTTCAGATATCAAGTTTACTTGGGAACCTGGATCAAATAATGTATCTATCTTAGTGTGTTTAGATACAACTCTTATGTGAAATAATTCATTTCTCTTTCGTTCATCATCATGAGATTCATTATTGGAATTTGAACTAGCATGAAGGGAATATTTACCTTGTAATCCAACCGTTGTGATGTTTCCTTCGTCTCCTTAATCGAAACCAAGATCTTGTTGCACTGTTGCAACATTTTGTCTTCCCCTTTCCACCAAACTATTTCGGTCTCTTTTCTGGATGCAGTTTCCAACAATGTTCATCATCATGACCGCTTCTCTTGCAATGAGTGCAAGATGGATTTCCTCCTTCTCTCATCACTGTGGCGGTCTTCTTGTCCTTCCTTTTAAACTTCTTAAAAATATTATGTGGGAGATTCGAAGGTTTCTTTGTGGGATCTTCTTGAACATGCTTTCCCTTGTTCTCAAGGTGAGTGACTTTCACACAAACTTCGTCAAGACTGGTGGGGTTAAACAAGAGCAAAGTATGACGAATATAACTGTGAAGTGCGCCAATATACTTCATTAAAGTTTCATAAGAATCCAAAGGAATGTTTAATGCAAGAGATTTTTTCCTAAATTATTCTGTGAAACTTTGTACAATTTGACCTTTACTTTGCCTTAAAGTTTGTCATTCCATCATTGCTTTATGTAAATAATCCAATGGATAAAATTGATTCCTTATCGCTGATTTAAATTCCGACCATGAGGAAAGAAGATTACCACACTTACTTATGTCCTGAATTTTTCTCTCCCACCACACGAGAGTGGTGCCTTCCAACTAAAGAGAGGACATTTTCACTTTAACTTCTTCTTCATCAATATGTTGAACATGACAATATACTGCAACCTGTCGGATCCAGTTATCTATGTTTTTAGGATTAACATCTTCATTAAACATAGGTAAAAAAAAATTACATCAAGCTTTAATAATGGTTTCTTAAAAGAGGCTTTATGGCTAGAATTATGAGAATGATGAGAATGCTCAGAGGAGGAAGAACTAGAACTTGATGGTGAAGATGGAGGCTCATGAGGGTCTCCTCCAGCTCCTTGGTTTACCGAAGCATCATCATCAACATGTGCTTCATTTTCCTTCCCTTTCTTCTTCATCCTCTTCTCATAGTCTCCATACATTCGTTCGACCATTTCTGACATGAGATAAAAGACCATATGAAAGTTTTTCTCCTGTTCATCACGCTTGTCTTCTTCTGCCATTTTCTTCCTTTGGGATACATGACCAACTTCGGGATTGAAAGTCTTAAGAGTTCCTTCACCCTTCTTATGCTTGGCCCTAGTAAGAATTCACACTCAACAATTCAAGTCAAAGATGACTGCTCTGATACCAACATGATCCAGGATCTTTTCATCGAGTGACTTATAAAGAATTGCATTAAATGAGCATAAATTAAAGTGCACCTTTAAAGAAGGAAAAGCTCAAAAATGAAGAGACATAAGCATCAAATCTGAACACAAAAACTTGATAATGGAGTTCGTCCCTGGTGAACTACATCTTTGAGTCCTACTCTCAAATGGGTAGGATTTTTCATTAACTCAGCAAAAGAATTTGGCAAAATACATAAGTATACCTCATTATGAAATCAAGTTGCATAAGTATTGCTCAAATCAGAAAACAGATGGCACCATTGAATTCGTAGCATCGAATTACCCAAAAATGATTGTCTCCACGTCTCGATCCGACTCTGACACTCCCAGGCCCAAGAAGAATTTTGTCTCGGTTTCCATGCTCTGCAACCTGCAATAAATGTTGAGTACTCTGCCTCAAACTGGATGCCCGACCGTACCCACGCGCGCCTCCTCCTTAGCACCAGGTGGATGCACTTTTTAAATAATTAAAGGGGCATTGTTTACAACGTGGGGTCGTTGGCTCGTTGATTATGGCACATATATTAAGGCGTTAATAAGGGGGGAGGTCCCGGGGTCAAGCCCGAGGGCCTCCCCTTTTGTCTTGACTATTGTAATATATATATATATGTGTGTGTGTGTGTGTGTGTGTGTGTGTGTGTGTGTGTGTCATGTCATGTCATGTTCCGCTAACTTTGGTGAAGCTTCTAGCCCGATTTGTCGGTTGCCAGATTTGGCAGACCCGTCAATTTTTTAATTTTTTTGAAATTTTGATCACGCGTTGTCATTGGGCATTTTCCCATTGCCACGTGGCAACCCATGACTCGGCCACGTGGCAGCCACCTATTGGACCACATCAACCATTGTACCATCGACCTGCCACGTCAGCACCACATCACTATACAAATGCCACTTCAACTGCCAACTCAGTCTACCACGTCAGAGCGACGTCACTATACGGATTGTACAGACTGCCACGTGGTGAAATCTTACTGGTCCACGGAATGGCCCAAAAATGCCAAATATGGGTGACACGTGGCAGCCTCTAGTGTTGCCACACCACCATGTTAACATCAACATGACACATGTCACTTCTTTCTCATGCCATGTATGTTGTATGGATGCTGACGTCATCCATACTGATGCTGATGTCAGTAGTACGGATGTTGACTCATCCCCTTGTTGACTGGGCTAGGTTGACCAAACTTTGACTGTGAATATATTTCGATCCGTAAATTCATTTGATGAGCCGTTTGCACCATTGGAAATCTTGCGACGTGCTCTTCACGATGATGTCATTTTCATTGAGTTTTGAGAACTTTGAATTTTTTCCCTTTCTCTATTTGTTGAGGCCATTCTAAGCATCCTGAGTTGCTTATGCGAGTTCTGAGTTGTTCTCAGTCTTCTCTATATCCTTTTTGGATCATATACTCTTTATTGTATGGGGCAAGTCATCATCTTTTGATTATCTATTTCAATGAAAATAAATAAATGATAGTGATTGGATTTTAAGTTTTTATTTTTTATATTATGGACTTTAGTTTTTTTCATTTTGATTTATAAGGGTTATTAATTTTACACATCTCATCTATATTGGGTTATTTATTGTGCCTATCTTCTATTAGTGGAATTATACCACTTGTTACAACAACGATAGGAATTTATGATACCAAATTCCTAAGAAAGGGTTATTTTTAAAAAAAAATTCCATAAACTAGCAACATACCACTTCATAACTTATCTAATTGAATTATTTCTCATAGAATGCTAACCAACTCTAATTTGATCATTGGGAACAAGCATACATGTTTCATCACACAAGTAAAAGTTGTATCCATTCCATTTTGGTGAAGACATATTCTACTCTTATTGTTGATGCTGTAAGGGTGATCTTGTCTCCTCTGCCAACATTTGAATTTATAGATTAATGTCCACCAAAAGCCAAAATTGACCCATGGACTAACAATGGTACAATATAATAAATGAGATAGGGAGAGTGAATAAAACTCCATTAATTTCATTCCATAATTATATAGGAATAAGAAACCCTACATCAAAATAGGAAAATTTGAATAGAAGGAAGATCCACCCATCAAAATGGGGAACCTCAAAAAGGTTCATGAAGAAGAAAGTCCCATAGAAAGAAAATAATGTTATTGTATTGGAGAAATACTTCTACTAACATTCAAGATTGTAAAAACGTGTTTGACGGTTGTGAGGCCCATAATATCCTTGAATCTACAATACATCATAAAGCTTCCACCTAAGACAAGATGTTGGTCAAAGAGTTGATTCCTACTTAGGTTGTGGGGAAGAATGGAAGTAGAGAGTAATAAACCTAGTGCAAGCCAATCTAGATGATATGCCTCTAAAAAGTCAATGTTGTGGTCTAAACAACTTGCATAAGAAAAGAGCTATTCACCGATGGTCCTCATATACAATGAAACCCTAGAGGGAGTCATGCAGTAAGTCTCTGAAGAGATAGTAGAACTTTTTGTTCACTTTTCATCACATTTATGACATATGTCTTCCTTCTCCTCTATTTCATAATTATGGAAATTGTTATCATGAAGTTGATTTGGAGAAATATAATTGATTATTCTCTCTTATAGATTGAAGGATACTCTTTGTTGGTTTAAAAGTATTTTCTTGACCATCTTGGCCATGCTTCTTGTGGGAAAGTTGGTTTAGATTGATGGATAGCTGGTTGTTATTGATGTCAACCTTTGGAGAGTGATATTGTAGATTTATGTCAACCCTTGGAGAATTCTAGTAGTGAATTCAGTAAGCACAAAGGTATTGGTAAGGTACCTGAGTTTTTTTAAGGAATAAAGGCATGAATATCAATATATTTTCAGGTGAGACTTCTTTAGATGGATAGTACATGTCGTGTTGTTTCTGGTGATATTTGGAACATCAAATAACTCCTCACGGTTAAAAATTTATGGCCTTGTGAAGTTGGAGAACCCTCATGATTTTTCTAGAATCCCTAGAAGGTCAAAGAAGTCAAAATTATTATAGAATATCCTAGAAGAAGTTGACTAGTCAAATGGGTGAAACTAGGAGTTAATCATGGGTTAAGTGGTTGTATTAAGAAAATAATTAAAAATAAATTAGTTGCAACTAGAAGTGGAGAACTTAATATTTATGGGAAGTGGTTAAGTTAAGTGGACAAAGTGGCTAAGTGGAAAAAGTGGACAAAGTGGTTAAGTGGATACTTAACCACTTAAGTGGACAAAGTGGCTAAGTGGATACTTAACCACTTAAGTGGACAAAGTGGCTAAGTGGATACTTCTAGAGGAAGCTATTTCGAGAGTATAAATAAGAGAGCAAGGGTATCCCATTAGCACCTATTGAGAATATTGAATATCTAAAAGTGACTGAGATAACCAAAGGATATCTAACGCGAATTTCAGAGGGAAGGTGAAGTAAAGAAGGCTGAAAATTCAAGGGAGGATAAAGTCTTTGGATGATGCTTTCTAAGGTATGTTATCTACAAGTCATCTCACCATTTTTGCAATAAAGTTTTTTCTAGAATGACTCAAATAGATAAATATGGAGGAAATTGAGATGACATATCCAAGTAATTGTGATAAAATTTTAGCTTATGGGTCGTTGTAGTTTGAGAATTACACTTGTGTAAGATAAGGTTTGTGGCTAGTCCTGAAACTAGTCTAAAACAGGTGTTTCGAGTAAAAATGTCATAAATTATTCATATCAGATCCAAATTTAGTGAGACCAAATGCATTGGATAGAGTACAATATATAGTGTGTTTTGTATCATTTTCAGATCCATAAAGAAAATATTCCACGCATGGCATGCTCGACAATTTATCTCTCTAGAATAAGCTAGAATTCAACAAGGTTTTCCATTTTTCCTATAACTCCTTTTCTGGGAGGTTCCAAGCAGTGAAACCTGGAAAAATTGTAGACAAGACATTGAAGAACATTGTCTAAAAATTTTATGCCTTTATTCATTACAGGTACAAATTTATGATTGTTTCAAGTTAGGGTTGTTGACTAATCCAAAACTAGTCATGTGAGACTAAAGTAAAGTTTGATGAAAATGCTAGTCTCTTGTTGTTGAAGTTAAGGAAGGTCTGTAGGTATGTGATCACATACACCAGGTTTGTTACAGAGTTACAGGTTATATTCATGTTTTGGTTACATTTGGTCATGACATGATACATGCTTGAGGTTACATAACAATGAGGTTTGACACATGGTTTTATGTAAGGGTTTATGGTATTTGGCTTATGGATTTGTGATGTATTGCTAGAGGAATCTTATTGGTTGTCTTGATGTATGTTTTGGTATATGGTTGAGGTATATCTTGAGTTCATGGATGAGACACTTAGTTGATGATTTGGCATATACATGAGGTGTATGGTATGGTGATGTTGGTACATCTGGATGAGGCATAGTTTGACTTGTTATTGATACATGATTTGTACATGCTTGGTACATTGTTAGAGGCACTTGTTAGTAATCTTGTTGGACATATTTGTGGTGATATTGGCACATGGTTTATGGTTGACATGGCATAGATATCTTGGTATTGTTGATGGTTGTGAGGTTTTATGATGTGCATGGTTGATGCACTTGTGATGGTACAGGTTGTGGTAGTTTTTTATGTACATGATTGGTTGATGAGATTATTGTGATAGGTTATTGGCATAGTTGTTGGTTACAGGTTGTTGGTATAGGTATTGCTACAGGTTGTTGGTACATGTATTGCTACAGGTTGTTGGTACAGGTTGCTTGGTATAGGTTGTTACAGTTTGATAGTGACAGAGTGACAGTGACAATGGTTGATTCAGTGACAGTGGCAGGTTGCTTACATTTGGCACTTATATTTCAGGGTGATAGGATGGGGCAAGGATAGGTGGTTGGAGCCACCTTTCGGTTGGAGCTGGATAACCAAGGATTTGGAGCTTCCTTCAGGTTTGGTCCTAAGAATTAGGGGGTTGGAGCCTCCTTCTGGTTGGAGCCAGAGAATTAGGTGGTTGTAGCTACCTTCCATTTGGAGCCAGAGAACACAAGGGGTTGGAGCCTCCTTCTAGTTGGAGCCAAAGAATTGGAAGTTGGTGCTTCCTTGAATGTTATTCTTAAAGGAATATAAGAAAATCATTATGTGGTTTTCTCCCACATTGGGTTTCCACGTAAAATACCGGTGTACTGTGTATTGTGTGGATGTGTCTATTATTGTTTATTATGCACCGATGGATGTTAATATTATATGATGCCATAACATATTAATGACGAACTGATGAACATTGTTGAATAAGTTAAAGGAATATAAATCGTGGTTAAAAGTGTATAAAGTGTTGATTATTGATTCACCCCCCTCTCAGTAATACAACAATTGGTATCAGAGTAGGTTCCTTCAGGAAACAGTTTAACCACTGAAAGGAGATCATGGAATCTACTGAGAATGGAGTATCAATGTTTAATGGTCAGAGTGGTCTAAAGTTTGAGATTTGGAGCACAAAAACATGAACCTTTTTAGGAGCATGGGGATATGATATTTGGAAATTAGTTGTGAAAGGATATAATGATACAAAGAAATCAAAGATTGTAGCCAAGAAAGAATTGAAAAGGAACAAAAAATTTGCAATGGATTTCATCTAGGAAGGCCTATATAATTTAGTTAAGGACAAGGTGGGTAAATGTTCATCAACTAAAGAAATTTGGGATAAGTTACATTACATCTATTCTTCACCCATCATAGAGTCAAATAATTCCAAAGAAGATGCAGGTACATAACAGGAAGAAATATGTTCATCGTGTCAAACAGATTAAGAAGAAGAAGAGTACATAATCAACAAAAGTATGTTGTTTTTCTTTAATTGTGAAAAAACAAACATCTTGAAATTGAATGCCATGAAGGTAATGAGACAAAAAAACTGATTGAAATAGAAGACAATTATGAAGCAGAACTAATCAATGCTTTATATGAACTAAGGAAAGAAAGAGAAGAAAACAAGTCACTCAAGAAAGAATTGATGAAGCAAAAGGAAAGTGTTCACATTTTTTAAGAAGCCCAACAAGTCATCGAAAACTTAAGAACTCAACTAGAAGAAGCCAGAAAGATCGAAGAAAATCTTGAATATCAAAAGAAGTATTTGGATGCTAACATAACAGCATATAAGGAAGAAGAATAAATGAGAGAGAAGATATTGACAGATCATCTTAAGGAAAAAACTAACGCTCTAAACCAGCTTGAGGTAGAGTTTGGTCAAGAAGAGAAAATAATTTAAGAAGAAATAATCACATTAAAAATCCAACTTGAAGAAGCGAAGAGAACAGAAGAAGTCATGAAGTCTCGGATGATGAAGAAAGAAGAAGAGGTTGAAAAGCTTGAAGAAGTAGTTGTCACACTAAGAGTCAAAATCGTCAAGCTCAACAAGAACATTGAAGAGTGTTGGCACAGGGAAAGACCCAGGGTTCAACACTTCAACAATGCACCAACAAAACCCTAACTACTGGCCCTTTCAGCAACACCTTCGAAGCAGATGAAGTCTCCCCCGAGGTAGAGGTAGGGGGGTTGCAGGACTCAAGTGTCTACAACCTAGTTGGGACACAGATCTGTGATCACAATGATTTAACAAAGCACTTAGTAGTTAACATTCATTAGTCTTTAACCCTTATTCACATCGCAGGTAAAAACTTAGTTACAAAACAACGTAGTATTCGACAAGATCTAGCACATCTAAGCACTTAGCATATAGATATAGATCAGATCTAGCATTCATTCCTATCACTAAGCATTAAACATTCATCCAGACTAAGCACTAAGAAAATAAATACACAACCACATGAACAATATAGCTCAAAGCACCATAAAACAAGATATACTTGGTTCACCCCCAGTGTGGGGCTATGTCCACCAACTCTTCTTCTCTTTATTATCTTCTTTCAATGCATAGAGCCACAATACCAACTCTGCATAGGACAGGAGATCTGTGCGCACCTCTCCAAATCCTCCTTCCCGTAGCTATGTCACAACACAAAGCCTTCTTACACAGTCTGCACACAATATTCTTACAATCACTTGCACTTAGCTCTGCAAGTCTTAACACATAGTATGGATAAAGCCTCTAGCTTCGCACTAAGCCAATTCTACTAGGTCTCCCTTCTTGCATCGCCTATATATCTATTTTTACATTACAAAAGGGGCTTAAACATGGGTAAGACCCATGGGTCAACATCCCATACCCGTTACATAAACCCTAAACCCAAAATTCCTACAAAAGGGGGTGAGATCCCACGATCTCCGCTTCGTTTGGTGCTTTGTCTTCAACCAGTCTGTCGAAGTCCCAAAAATGGTCAAACACGACCAAGGTTCCCCAAAACTTGGTCAAGGGCCAAAAAATAGACAGAACCATCCACATCATCAGTTGAAGTACCAGAAGGAAAGAATGACGAGAATCCAAACACTTATGCAGAAGCCATCAAAGGTTCGATGAAGAAAGAAGAATACAAGCCCCTAAGGAAGAACATTCTAGAAGTGAAAAAGACTCAAGAAGAAGACTACAGAAGAAGACCCTCCATTTTCAAGCCACAAAGAATCTTCAATCATGATCATGATCAGTCAAGGTAGGAATTTAGAAGGACTACACTACAAACAAGATCATTCACTCCCAAGTATGTAAATTTATTTTATGGTCATTTTTTTTATTATACTAACTTTGGACATAAGGTTGCAGACTGCATGTATTATGAAAAAAATGTTCAAGCAAGAAATGCTTATGTGGCCCCACATAATATTGAATGATACAAATGCCACAACTATGGTCATATAGCCTGAAATTGTAGAAGTGAAGCAGTGCCATGCATGAAGAAAGAAACAAATATTAGATACACCAAGATTTGGAAAAGAAAAGAACAAGAAGAAGAGCAGGGAAAGAAAGTCCAGGTTCCAGAGATCGCAAGATTAGAAATAGCACGAAATAAAGAAAAATATATAAAGAAAAAAGAATATGTCAAATACAGAAAGGTTTGGAAAGGAAATGAAAGAAAATAAGGACAAGTGAATAAAGAACAGGTCCAAGAGATTGTACTTTCAGGAATTGTAGTGCAAGATGAATCCACAGACACAAAGAAAGAAGTTAGAGTTTAGAGAGATGTTGAGTCTACCGATGAAGATGATGATGATTCTGCATCTAACCTGGTCTTGTTCTGAGCCATCCAACTTGGAGAATCCCAGGTAATACGAATATTAGACAGGGGGAGTCAGTGAAACAGCTGGCACATATTAGAGAACCATCTTCAAGTAGCTTGCAGAGTTCGAGTAGGCAGATTCAGAACAATCAATTAGCATAAGTACAGTGACAGATGGGTCAACATTGTGGACACTTGTGCATCATAGGCATGGACAATATGAACAAATATGGATTAGTAGGTCTAGACAGATACATGTCAGTGGATGAGAGATTGGGTTCATAGATTGGTTCAGATAATGTTGGATGACTACTTGAATGCTTAAAATATTGAATGATTTATTTTTGAATTCTTTACATATATGTCATTTGATTACTCAAGGAATAACCAATGGAAAATAACTCCAAAAGGAAGTAGGCACAAGAAAACCTATATTGTTCTACATGACATCTTGTAGAGAAGTTAGAGGGAGAGATTCTTCAAATGCATGGAGATAGAGTTAGATGTTTAGAGAGAGCATAGAGGCATGATTCCAGGGCAGAGATGGCCACAGGAGGAGGATGAGTGATATGAATTCATTATTACATCAGAGTGATACTCTTTTTCAAAAGAGAAGATATTATTCAGATGAAGGGAGAGAGAGTAATTAGAGGATAAGAAACACAGAGAAAGATCAAAGGCATTTAGACAAGGGGAGTAGCCCCAATGAGAGTTCAGTTAGGGGGAGAATCCCTAAAGGGAGATACCCTTTTCCATTGATGTCAAAGGGGAGAGATAGAAACATTGATGATGAGAGATGCTACTGTTTCCATGACTAAATGTTTCCATCAATGTTGGTGTTGCCATTAATGCCAAAGGGGGAGATTATGGGACAGTTGGTTTAGATTGATGGATAGTTGGTTGCCATTGATGTCAACCTTTGGAGAGTGATATTATAGATTGATTTCAACCCTTGGAGAATTCTGGTAGTGAATTTAGGTAGCATAAATGTATTGGTAAGGGACCTGAGTCTGATTAAGGAATAAAGGCGTGAAGATCAATATATTTGCAGGTTAGACTTCTTTATATGGAAAATACATGTTGTGTCGTTTCTGATGATATGTGGAATGCCACATAACTCCTCATGGCTATAAAGTTATGGCCTTGTCGAGTTGGAGAACCCTCATGAGTTTTCTAGAAGCCCTAGAAGGTCAAAGAAGTCAAAATTATCCTAGAATCTCCTAGAAGAAGTTGACTAGTCAAATGGGTGAAACTAGGAATTAATCATGGGTTAAGTGGTTGTATTAAGAAAATAATTAAAAATAAATTAGCTGCAACTAGAAGTGGAGAACTTACTATTTGTGGGAAGTGGTTAAGTTAAGTGGAAAAAGTTTCTAAGCGGACAAAGTGGAAAAAGGGGTTAAGTGGATAAAGTGGCTAAGTGGACAAAGTGGTTAAGTGGATACTTAACCATTTAAGTGGGCAAAGTGGTTAAGTGGATACTTCTAGAGGAAGCTACTTGGAGAGTATAAATAAGAGAGAAAGGGTATCCCATTAGCACCTATTGAGCATATTGAATGTCTACAACTGACTAAGGTAACCAAAGGAGATTTAAGGCTAATTTCATAATTAAGGTGAAATAAAGAAGGCTGAAAATTAAAGGGAGGATAAAGTCTTTTGATGATTCTTTCTAAGGTATGTTATTTACAGGTCATCTCATCATTTTTGCAATACAATTTTTTTTCTAGAATGATTAGGATATCGAAATATGTAGGAAGTTGAGACAACATATCCAAGTAATTGTGATAAAAATTTCAGCTTATGGGTCGTTGTAGTTTGGGAATTACACTCTGTGGAAGATAGGGTTTGTGACTAGTCCCAAAACTAGTCTAAAACAAGTGTTCCAAGTAAAAACGTCATAAATTATTCATATCAGATCCAAATTTAGTGAGACCAAATGCATTGGATAGAGTACAGTATGTAGTATGTTTTTTTTATCATTTTCAGATCCATATAGTAAAGAGTATGTGTGTGGCATACTCACCAATTTAGCTCTCTAGAATAAGCCATAATTCAGCGAGCTCTGTCATTTTTGCTATAACTCCTTTTTTGGGAGGTTCCAAGAAGTGAAACCTAGAGGAATTGTAGACAAAACACTGAAGAGCATTGTGTACCATTTTCAGACCTTATTTATTACAGGTACATAGTTATGATTGTTGCAATTTAGGGTTGTTGACTAATCCAAAATTAGTCATGTGAGACTAAAGTAAAGTTTGATGAAAATGCTAGTCTCTTTTTGTTGAAGTTAAGGAAGGTTTGTAGGTATGTGATCACATACACTAGGTCTGTTATTGAGTTACAAGTATTTTTATATTCATGTTTTTATGGTTACAGTTGGTCATGACATGGTACATGCTTGAGGCTACATAACAATGAGGTTTGACACATGGTTTTATGTAAGTGTTTACAGTATTTGGCTTATGGATTTGTGATGTATTGCTAGAGGACTCTTATCGGTTGTCTTGATGTATGTTTTGGTATATGGTTGAGGTATATGTGGAGTTCATGGATGAGAGACTTAGTTGATGAGTTGGCATATACATGAGGTGTATGGTATGGTGATGTTGCTACATCTTGATGAGGCATAGTTTGACTTGTTATTGATACATGATTTGTACATGCTTGGTACATTGTTAGAGGCACTTGTTGGTAATATTTTTGGACATATTTGTAGTGATATTGGCACATGTTTTATGATTGACGTGGCATAGAGATCTTGGTATTGTTGATGGTTTTGAGGTGTTATGATGTGCATGGTTGATGCACTTGTGATGGTAAAGGTTGTGCTAGTTGTTGATGTACATGACTGGTTGATGAGATTATTGTGACAGGTTATTGGCATAGGTTGTTGGTTACGAGTTGTTGGTACAGGTATTGCTACATGTTGTTAGTTACAAGTTGTTGGTACAGGTTTTGCTACAGTTTATTGGTACAGTTTGTTACAGGTTGACAATGACAAAGTGACAATGACAGTGGTTGATTCAGTGACAATGAAATGTTTTCTACATTTGGCAATTATAGTTCAGGGTGGCAAGACTAATCTGTATTTTATGATCAAAATGAAATGAATACAGATTATTAAAATATGCTTAACACAGAATAACAGAGATACAATAAAACTGGTTTTCTATTCAATAAGGAAATAAGCTGAAACTATAAAATGCAGCGAAAAACAAGCTTGTTGGAATGGTGGCGGCTTATCTCTGAGAAGAGATGTGACGACTGCACTCATTCGTAATAAGATAATT
Organism: Picea engelmannii; assembly: GCA_009831015.1. Classification (NCBI taxonomy): domain Eukaryota; kingdom Viridiplantae; phylum Streptophyta; class Pinopsida; order Pinales; family Pinaceae; genus Picea; species Picea engelmannii. The sequence continues at coordinate 70,473 of ML803858.1, read as the reverse complement.
ACAATGCGGCTCTAAAGGCCTTTTTACAATAAACATGAATGTCAAAAACCCTAGACATCCAAAAACCTAACCCTAGGAGATGAAGCGTCAAAATTCATGTGGGCCTCGTTTGAGTAAGTTAGTACATCAACTTCCCGGGGTCGTAAATTTTGCATACGTTCTTTGTTTTAGGCACGCGATATCCCATTGGAAAGGTCTATCCGAGGACTACACATTTTTCTACTATCTATCAAATGTCATTTCTGAATTTGGCGAGCCCTAAAAATGTTGTTTAGGGCCTCAAAACGGCCTCGCAGGTCAGGGACCCGAAATCTAGGAAAAAAAACTGTCAAACTGGAAAACTGCCAAAATGAACCAGTTGGAATAGGTGGGAGTCCACCGAAATCCATCTAGATCAATCCTCCCCCCTTAGGAAGAAATGGTCTCCATTTCTTTGAGTTCCCCCATCAGATGAGGAAATTTCTGTTGAATTTGGCCCCAGGTGAGCCACTTACCTTGGTGCAGGAGATGCCCTGCTTTGACAACTTGATAAAGATGGATCCTTTGATGTCGGGTGCCCTTGATCTGTGTGTCCACAATATGATCATTGGATTCATGTTGCATGCATTTAGGGTTGATCTATGTTGGTGTCAACTTCTCTGTTATCTTTGAGGTGTCCAATAATGGTGGGAAATACGGTCGAAGGAGAGCCACGTTGAAGACTGGGTGCAGGCCAAGGAGAGGGGGAATGTTGAGCGCAAAATCATTGTCACCCACAACCTTGGTGATGGTGTATGGCCCATAATGGAGTGGGAGAAGCTTACGATGGGGCCCTGTAAGGGATTCTTTCTACAAGTGCAACCTAACTTTGTCGCCCACCTGAAACTTATGTGGCACCCGATGTTGATCATGGCGTTGCTTATACTTGGCATTGGACTTATGTAAAATATCTTGAAACTGTTGGTGGATGTGTTGGATCCACTCAATGAACCGGGTGGCTTTGTCAGCTTCTGGTGGAGCAGGGGACAAGTCAGCCGAGGTGGTCTTCAAGGGTAGTACAACATCCATGGGACCCAATGGTTGGAATCCCAACCTCACCTGAAAGGGGTTGTGGACAGTTGAGCTATGTAGGGCTTGGTTGTAGCTATGTTGGACATAGGGAAGACTCTCATCCCATGTGAGGGGGTTCTTGGAATTGCACATGTGTAGGATATGTACGATCATCCGATTGATGACCTCATTTTGACCATCTGTCTGGGGGTGGAAGGCAGTGGATTTGGTGAGGTTGGTATCCAGCAGTTACTAGAGACTCGACCAGAATGTGCTGAGGAATCGACTGTCCCGATCTGAGACAATGGTTTGTGGGATCCCAAAGTGTACCTAGACGCGTTCAAAGAAGAGCTTGGTAGTGGCCTCTGCAGTGATGTTCTTCTTGCAAGTAGTCAGAATCGCCATCTTGGAAAAGCGATCAACAACAAAAAAAACACAGTCATTACCCCTCTTGGTGGACGGGAGGCCCGACATGTATTCCATTGATATGGATTCCCATGGCTTTTCGGGAGTATTCAGAGGGGTGTACAGGCCCTGTTTCTTAGTGGTTGGTTTGGAAATAGCGCATGCAATGCATGACCTGATATACTTGTCGACATCCTGTCGAAGTTTCGGTCAATAGAAATGTTTCTACAACATTGCCACTGTCTTTTCGACACCAAAGTGTCCAACCACCCGACTATAGTGATATTCCCAAATCAACTTCACGTGCTTTCTTGATGGAACGCAAAGATGGCCCAGACGACACAACAACCCATCCTAAAGATGGAAATCAACGACCATTGAGTTTGCTTCCAACATTTGGTAGGTGGTGGAGAAGTCAGGGTCTGTCTCATAGAGGTGGGGCCATCCGGAGGTCTCATGGCCACAAGAGTCTAACACCGTGGTGAGTGTTGTGACTGGAGGTCGGATGAGGCAATCAAAAACCCAGTTGGTACTTCATGTTTTATATTTGATATTGAGGTGTAACTTTTGTAAGTATGTGGACCACTTCTGATGGTGGTCATTATGCAATTTTCCTTAGGTATGCATGAACTGTAGTGGCTTGTGATCAATGTGGATGACTGTCTCCTTCCCCAGAATATAATGTCTCCACTGGTGGCAGGCTTGCACAATGGAGTACATTTATTTGTCTTAAGTAGGGTACTTACAGACAACATCTGATAGTGTCTCACTGTGAGACACCATAGGGTGGTTGTGTTGAGTGAGAACGGTGCTCACAGCATAGTTTGAAACATCTATCTCGATCTCAAAGGGATGCTACAGGTCCGGTAATGAAAGTACTAGGGATGATCACAAATGTTGCTTCAAGTCATCGAAGGCTTATTGTTGGGACAGGCCCCACACAAATTTTTCCTTACCGCCACCCCTGGTTACTTGGGTGAGGGCCCATGCAAATTGAGAGAATCCAAACATGAACTTGCGATATAAATTGGCGAGGCCCAAGAAGCTCTGAAGCTCAGTGAGTGTGGTTGGGGCTGGCCAGTAACGGATGACCTGGATCTTGGTTGGATCCACATGCACACCATTTTGATAAACGATGTAGCCTAAGTAATGGACCCTATCCATGCCGATGGAGCATTTTTCCAAGTTTTCATATAGTTTGTGTTGTCGCGGGGTGTGAAAAACCTGTTGAATATGCTGCAAGTGTTCCGCCCAAGTCTTGTTGTAGATGAGGATGTCATCCAGATACACCACTACAAAACTACTGGTGAAAGGTCACAGGATATCGTCCATCATCCTCATAAAATTTGTTGGATCATTTGTCAAACCAAAGGCCACGACCAACCATTCAAAAAGACCTTCTTTTGACTTGAAGGCGGTCTTCCATACATCTATATGTTCTATTGGGACCTGGTGGTAGCCAAAATTCAGATCAATCTTACTGAATTATTTGGCCCACGTGAGTTGAACAAGGAGGTCGTCGATTCGGGGAATCGGGTACTGGTTCTAGACTATTATTTTATTCAGGTCCCGGTAATCAATGGAAAGTCTCCAGGTCCTGTCTTTCTTCTGCACCAATACGATTGGTCTCCCAAAAGGAGATGAGTTGGGATGGATGTGCTCCTTGTGGAGAAATTCTTGGATCTGCCTCTTGATCTCCTTGTTTTCTAACAGAGAACGACGGTAGACCGACCCATTGGGTAGCGGTGCGCCTGGGGTCATATCGATGGGATGCTTGACCGGGCAATGAAGAGGTACCCCGGTAGGAGAGGAGAAGATATATGATTATTCTTCCATGACATTATCCACTTTCTTCTATTGTGTGGAGATATCGGTCGCGGAGGCCCTCGATGTGGCTGCGATCTTTCACTTACTCTGAGAGCGAATCATGAAGAAGACAAATTTCCCGGTCTGAGAGATGGACCTTCCTACATTTCTTGGTAGAGATTAAGGAAATAACACTAAGACGGACTACCTCGGGTATCTTGTACAATTTCTTGTTCAAAGTAATAATAACACTATGAGGCCTAGACTCATATACAACATGACATTTCCATAAATAAGGTTGGCCCAAAAGAACATTACAAGCTTCGAGAGGAGCATCACATAATACCTCATCTTTGAAGGGATTGATGTTGTATGATAGTTGACACTGTTGGCTGAAGCGGAGATCACTTCCTTGGTGGAGCCATCTAATGGTGTAGGGCTATGGGTGCAACATTGTTGGCAGGTCCAACCGCTTGATGACCTCTGTTGAGATGAGGTTTGTTCTGGCTACCGCCATCAACGATGAAGTGCAGCAGGGTGCCTTTTGCCCACATTTGTGAATGGAAAAGGTACTCGCCCTCTTCTGGCTCATCTGGTTCACCAGGCTGGAGCTTGGTGGTAGCAATGGGGGCACTGGGTTTCGCGCAATGATCCATATTCCCATTTCTAGTTCTGACTCAGAGTCAGAACCCACATCTGATTCATGGGATTCCACTTCATCCACCAACGACTTCTTTGAGTGGCAATCAACAGTGTTATGCCAGGGGCTCTTATGGAAGTCACACCACTTCCCTATATCCTTCTTTGTCTTTCTGGTTTCCTTCTTTTCTTGTGACTTAGACTGGTTTCCTAGATACTTTCCATCTTTGCTTTATCCTTTGTTCTATAGGTTGGGGCCTCCCTTTCCTGGTTTTTGTTGCGAGGGGTTCCCAAGCCCAAATTGTTGTGTCTTTTGTTTGAGCTTCTGCTCGATTTTGACGACATATCAATAGGTTGCACCCAAGGATGAGATGCATAGAAATTCCATTTTAGTCTGGATGTATCTATGCAGAGAACTGTGATACTTGAGAACCAGATGTCACTCTGAATCTTTGATACCCATCTTGGTGCACAGGGTATCGAAGATATTTGTGAAATATGGCACTGCTTGTTCTCTTTCTTGCCACAGTGTGGTCCATTTGGTATACACGTCATCATAACTTTTGACAGGGTAGTATTTTTCCTTAATAGCATCCTTGAAGGATTCCTAGGTGGTCGCGATTGTAAATAATGGGGGTTCCTCTGTTTCCTTTTGCTCACAAAAAGTTTCCCACTAATTTTTGACATGGGGAATGACTTTGAGGAGCGCAAAAGTAATTTTTTCTCTATTTGAAAAGTTATGGACAGAAAAATACCCTTCTAGTAGATTCAACCACTTATCTACAACATCTGCATCTATCTGACCTTCAAATATAGGAATATCGAAGTTGATTTGTACCTTGAAGGGGGCGGCACCTTCGCTCAAGGAAGATGTGTCGCATGTTGGTAGTCGCCGAAGGATTTGCGTGAAACTATCCATCATCTCATTCCTCTGTTGCGTGAGGGATTCCTTAAGAAACATTTTGAAAGGATCTCTTGTCCCATTATATTTATTTTCTCTTGCCATGAGAGGTTGTTTGGGCGTGCGAGAGCTTTTGTCCTCAACAGAAACAAGATCGAGAACCAATTCTTTGTACCCTGACCTCGTTGGGGACATGCATTAAGATGACAAGGAGAAAATCGCTCTGATACCATTGATCCATATTTTATGAGCAGAACAAAATGAATACAAATTATTAAGATATGCTTAACACAGAATAACAGAGATACAGTAAAACCGGTTTTTTGTTCAATAAGGAAATAAGATGAAACTGTAAAATGCAGCGGGAAACAAGCTTGCTGGAATGGTGGCAACTTGTCTCTGAGAAGAGATGTGATGGCTACGCTCATTCGCAAGAAGATAATTGCAATGAGGCTATAAAGGAATTTTTACAATAAACAAGAATGTCAAAAACTCTAGACATTGAAAAACCTAACCCTAGGAGATGAAGGGCCAAAAGTCATGTGGGCCCCGTTTGGGTAAGTTAATTCATCAACTTCCCAGGGTCGTAATGTTTGCATACAATCTTCGTTTTAGGCGCACGATAGCCTGTTGGAAAGGTCTACCCGAGGACTACAGATTTTTTTGATATCTATCAAAATTCATTTATGACTATGGTGAGACCTAAAAACATTGTATAGGGCCTCAAAATGGCCCCGCAAGTCAGGTTCCCGAAATCTAGGAAAAAAAACTGCCAAACTGGAAAACTGTCAAAATGAACCAGTTGGAATAGGTGGGAGGCCACCAAAATCCATCTGGATCAAGCACAGGACAAGAATAGGTGGTTGGAGCCACCTTCCGATTAGAGCTGGAGAACTAGGGAGTTGGAGCTTCCTTTAGGTTGGAGCCTCCTTCTGGTTGGAGCCAAAGAATTGGGTGGTTGTAGCCACCTTTCGGTTGGGGCCAGATAACACAGGGGGTTGGAGCCTCCTTCTGGTTGGAGCCAGAGAATTGGAAGTTGGTGCTTCCTTGAATGTAATTCTTAAATACATATAAGAAAAGCATTATGTGGTTTTCACCCACATTAGGTTTCCACGTAAAATACTGGTGTATTATGCATTGTGTGGATGTGTCTATTATTGTTTATTATGCACTAATGGATGTTAATGTTATATGATGCCATAACATATTAATGATGAACTGATGAACATTGTTGAATAAGTTAAAGGAATATAAATTGTGGTTAAAAGTATATAAATTGTTGATCACTGATTCAACCCCCCTCTCAGTAATCCAACACTTCTATCTTTCGTCAAAGTAGATGTTTTAAATAATTTCATTTCATTGTGTATATTTTCTTTCAACCATGTGATATATATTTTCATCATTTTTTCATCTATGAGATTGGATACTTGAGTTGCTAGGACCTCCCACTCATGAGTGAATTCTTTATAAAAAAAAATGATGTAGGTGGCTAAATTTGGTGAATATGTCTTCATCTTTATCATCATAAAACTATTTAAAAACATATTGTGAAGGTTTTTTTNTCTCTAGCTCCCTATATCCACAACATAAACCTATCAATAAGATTAGGATTTTTTTAGAAATCTTGGATTTTATGTTTAGTTCATTCTTCTTGAGCTTGTGCCTATATTTGATGTAGGTCTTCTTTTCATTCTTTGATGTGTTGGTTATAGTTTGAGTTGATTCAAAGCCTCATGAACAAACTTTTTTGGTCCTTTCTATGAAACATTTGTATTGTCTTCGTTGATGACATTTTGATTTATAGAAAGACTTCGGAGGTACATGTGGAGCATGTTGATAAATCCCTACAACTACTCTGAGATAACTAGTTGTTCCACAAATGTTCCAAATGAACTTTTGGGATTTCTAAAGTGGAATACTTGGGACACATGGTCGGTAGAATAGGGGCACGAGTGGATCTCAAAACAATCGAGGCTATGAAAGATAGGCCATGCCTTAAGACTTTGAAAAGTTTACATGTTTCCTTAGGATTCAATAGTTACTACTAGAAGTTTGTGCAGAATTATGGTGATGTAAGAGCATCAAGAGCACATCTACGGGTATGTCAAAGACCCAAGATGAGAATGATGATGGTGGTGATGCAAGGGGTGTAAAGGTACATGTATGCAGACTCGTTATGGAAGAATGGTTGATGAACCATGTACGAGAAAGAGTTTCCTAGAGAACTGACATATACAATGGCTCGTGACCCATGTATTAAGGTGGATGGCTACTCTTTTATATGGACTTCAACTTATATTTATGGTTGTATGTACAATATGGAAATTAGAGAAGATTGAGAATGAAGAAGACCAAAGATCGTGGAAAACCTAAAAACAAGTCAAAGGGCCTAGGGACAATTTAATGAAGATTTCTTATGAAGAAGGGGACATTGTTATTTGTAATGTTTAATGAAAATATAAAGAAAAATGTAATAATGTAGACTAATTCCAGAAGTCTACGTAAGAATGAGAGATGGAGAGAAATGAATAGATGTAGGGATGAGGATTCTTGAGAGAATCATGGAGATATTTTGGAGAGATCATAGGATTTAATTATAGAGATGGTTGTATATTTGTTTGAACTAATTACCTAATTATGAAATAATTGTTATGGTCACCTATAGTTATATAAGGGACCATTTGTACACAAATTCAACATACGAGAATGGTTTTATAATAAAATCTCCCCTTCATGGGATTGGACCATATTTTCTGGTGTCCCTTGCTTTGCAAATATAGTGTATGTGTGTTTTTTTTCAGCTGTGGATCTGACACCATCACGTGGTATCAGAGCAATATTATTGTGAGGTTTTGAGAGATAGATGTATGGTTTTTAATAGAGAAATGTGCCACCTATGTGTGTTTTTTCTTTCTCTTGCATTAGCTAATGATTATTGGAGAATCCTTGATTGTTGAAGGTGTTGTGGAAATTGTGGCATGAAAAAGAAGCCATTGGTGTGAGTTGGAATAAAACAATAATTGCGTCACATTATTGATGACTTGCACGCGAATTTTAACATGTGGAACCCAACTCAATTCTATCTTGAATCGTTGATGACCATCATGCACCTAGAAATGAAAGCAAGTCACTTAACATATGGAGCATTAGTGGAGCGTGATTATTCTCATGAAGCCCATTCAAAAAGGCCGAATGCATGGGAAGACCTATGGAGATTCGAGCCATTGGCCTGAATTGTTTGGTGATCTACATGCTGAGAAAGTAGGCTCTGAGATTGTTTTTGAAAGGAATTTAGGTTATCTACACATGAACTCTTACAAATAAGATTGCATCTACTCTCTGTAAGGTTTGTGATAAAATTCCATAACCACACTAGGTTGTTTTCATTGGTAGTTGTGAAAGTACTCTATTCATATTTTGTTGTGTGTGGTTGTGATCGAATTGTTCTTGTTGACATCTATGTGGAGGAAGATATTGTTGTAAGGCTGAGAAGCGTTAGTATTTGATCGACCTGAGGATGAAGTGAAACTCATGTGCAAAAGTCTATGAAGAGTGAGATAAAGATCCAAAGAGAATATGGAGGTTGGTGTCTTGCAAGCCAATAGAGAACTCATCAGTATTGTGTGAGATAGCAAGACTCGAGCTCAAGAATAAAGATGCATTTGTTCTTTGTTTTTGGAATCAAAATGTTGTAGATAGGTCTCAATGAGTCATGTGCAGAGGAGAAGGTCACGTTCTTAGGATTTGTGCAATGTTAGCTCCTCACGACCAAAGGTTTCTTTCTCAACGAGCAGAGGAATCACCTATTTTTAGAAGAACATTGGAGAACCTTGGATGTTGCAATTGTGCCCGCGATTGTAGAAGCAATTTTAAAAATTATATATTTGTCTACATATGTTTTTCATTTTATCTGTTGGGTGTTTGTGCACTATCAATACTGCAACAACCCACATTTAAAAAAAAAGGGCCCTTCAAATTTTGGACCAGAAAGTAGCAATCAAGGGTTTTATGATAACAAAAATATCATCAAGTGGTGATGAATATTTTGAACTAGATTTAACCCAGATGAAGTGAAGAAGAGGAAACAACTGTGGTGCGAAAATCCTGGCAAAATAGTGGTAAGAGAAAGATCGGTTTTTCAACATTTGCTACAGGAATTGTACATGGACTGCAACTAGATGTACTTATGATAATATTTCCTACACGTGCCTTGCCTTCACATGTATGTTCTTGTTTGGGACCATTTTTCAATGGGTAGTTATAGTGTATTTATTAGGTTTTGCAGTGAAGCACTAAAAAGAAGAGTTCCAATAATAACTGAAAAACTAACAAGGGTGTCAACACTTAGAGCAATAACTCTTGGAGTAGCTATTTTCTCAACTAGTTATTTGGCTTCAGTGTATTTTAAATTTTTTGTTAGCAACAAACTTCCCTTCTCATATATTTGTACATTAATGCTTGCTCTAGAAAATAATCTCATTATGAAGAGCTCGTCGTGATCTTTCCAACGAGGAAAACGATGCCTCAAACAGAGCTCATATGTGAAAGTTATCAACGGTCAAAGTTCCATTCAACCAAGTCAAAGGTCAGAGGGAAAAGTACCAAAAAAGTAACACGTGTCACCACTGTAGGGGTGACATGTGGCATGGCCTACAGAGACACATGGCATTTAGCTATAATATAACTGTGTAGGGTACCAGATGACGTGGTCCAACTGTAAGATGAAAAGTGGCATAAATAATCATTTGACACGTGGCAAGAGTCAACCAAGTCAAAGGTCAAAGGGCAGAGTACCAAAAAAAATAACATGTGTCACCACTACAAGGGTGACACATGGCATGGCCTATAGAGACACATGGCATTGAGCTGGAAGCTAACTGTGCAGGGTACCAAATGACGAGGTCCAACTGTAAGATGACAAGTGGCAGAAATCATCATTTGACATGTGGCAAGGTTCAAATAATAAGAGGTTGCCACGTGATAGTCTCCCATTGGCCAGTTATGGATGACATTATTTAAAATTTGGTTGGAGCCGAAGGGAGTCAAACACGGGCCTCTAGCATAACAACCCAACAACTTAACCAACACATCGTCGCATAGAATTTAACAAGTATATGGCACATAACTTATTTCAAGTTGTTATTTGGTTGCGTTGGGCAGAAAAAGGGTCGAGGGATTAGCCCTCGACCCATGATCTTTTGCATGCACAAGAACCATGTCCCTATATTCGTGAGGGCCTAACAAACATGTGCTCCAATTCAAAGAATATTAAAACCATATATTATATTGTTTGTTAACAAAACCACACCAACCAATTATGCCATGCGCTCATTTAATAAATGATTTTTGTTATGTATTTAATATTTGTTATAACAAAAGGCAAGAGTAAAGGAGTTAGGTGGGATTTGACCCCCCAACCTCCCCTATATAAAGGATCCAACTTACCATAGCACAATAACACTCATTTGATGCTAAACCAATATGCACTAAGTCTTTTATAATGCAAATTATGTAGTCTTTTGGGAGATATAAGGTGTTTATAGTCACTGGATTCATTTTTCGAAGCGGTCCTAATGGTGATAATCTTGTTTCTCTTTTGTAAGCCAGAAGGCTATAAATTGAGTGTTTTGTAATCAAGAATTTGTAACAGTGGTCTTTTGTGCCAATAACTCTATGATGAGTTTTTTTAAGTTGGTGCAAATTTTGAGACAACAAGAGATTGTGTACATTGTTTTGTGTGTCAAGGGGTGTCTGGGGCACTATGGCTAAACATAGTCGACTTTATACTCATTCTTCTTAGTTTTTCAAGAGGATCGCAAGGGTGGTGTCATTTTCTACATTAGAGCAACATATTTGAAGGGTATCTTTGACTCTTGTATTGTAAACCATCTTATTGTACTTTCAACAATTATTGAGCATTTATAGAGTGGTCTCACTAGTTGGACGTATGATTATTGTGTTATGTGGTTATAATTACTACTTTCATGTGATTTTTTATATGCTCATGTATGATTATGCAAGTTATGATCTTCAGTTTATGTGTTTGGTAAAGTAAGATATGACACTTCCATGCTATAAGCATTGTCAATAAAACAATCTTGGAATAAGAAAGTGGTGTCATACTTAATATTATTTGAGGATCAAGTGATATTAGAGACACTCGGTTCAGATCAAGTGGTGTATGATTTCTAATCCATTTTTAGATCAATTGGTATGAGAGTAGGTTTGACAGGTGAATGCTTACAAGGTCTAAACACAAGTGTGGTGAAGGAAAACTTGATAATTATAATTCGAAGATTGGTTCAAGGAGCTTCACTCAAAGAGAAGAGATGGTTTCACCAAGGAAAATAGGTCCTTATGAATCTGAAGAAGATTTCTTCAATGCCTTTAATCAGATGAAGACACTGGTGGAAGATTTTTACAGTGAGAGAGGAATATGAAAAGAAAAAATTTATGGACAAGTTAATACAGAAGATGATCCTCCTCCTTCTCCACCTTCTTCAATACCTCCTTCTTCGTCTTCTTCCACACCTTCATCTCCTTCCACTTCTTCGCTGTCATCTTCGCGTAAGAAAATTTCTTCAAGAAATCCATTGTTAAAGTTGGATGTCAAGTTTAACTTGCCTATGTATAATGGTGAGCCTAATGCATAGAAACTATACATTTGGATTCAAAAAATGGAAGTTTACTACCCTGTTCAACAGATTGATGAAGACAAGGTAAAGATTCAATTGGCATGTCTTCGCCTTGAAGGCACAACGTTTATTTGGTGGGAAGGTAAACTTCAGGAAGGTATCCAAAAGAGTGGTGAGATTCTCTCTTCTTGGTCAGAATTCAAAGGTGCATTAAGAAAACAATTTTACCCTTTGGCATACCGACAAAAAGCAATTATGAAATGGAAATATTTGAGGCAAGGAAAAGGATAGAGTGTGCATGATTTTACCGAGGAGTTTAGGAAGAAAGCATTGGCTTTAAATATTTCATTACATTCTACATAAACCCTTCTGAAATACATTGGTGCTTTTCACAGTTACATTTGTCATACTCTTCTTTTGTTAAATCCCACTGATTTTGATGAAGTATGTGTTCAAGTTGTACATCTTGAATCCAGGGGGAAAGATACCAATGATGGTTCCTCCAAGGATTTTTCTCAGCAAAAGGGAAGTAAGAACAAGCGAAAATACAAATAGGTAGCTACAGTAAAGAAGGAAGAAGCAAATCTCACATGTACTCATTGCAAGAAAAGAGGGCATGATGAAGATCGTTGTTGGAAGTTGCATCATGAATTAAGGCCTAAAAAGTATGGAGGAAAAGGAAAGCAAAATGTTGTTGTCATGGTCCAACAAGATTTGGGATCTGAATCAGGTGACAAGACACAAAACACAAGTGTAGGTGTTGTGAATGCAAGCAAGAATGTGTCTATGATGTCTGCAAAAGCAAGTGAAGGATGTGATAATGAAATATTCAAGTTATCTTCTAGTCATGAAGTGTTTCAGAATTCTCTAAAGTTTCCACATGAAGGTTGTTACATGCATGTGACATGGATTTTTCCAGGGAGCGCAGGAATGTTGTTAATTCAATGTCAGTAGCATCTATTTGTTCGCTATTACTGTTGATATGTTGTTCATGGCCAGTAGTGAAAAATATGAATGCAGATAGATGTGGAAGTCCAAGAATGATTTATTGTGTTAGCAACATAATTTTTTCCTTCATCCTTGTTATTCAACTGATTGTAATGAGCCAAGTGGTCCAAGCATGGGGAAGAGATACAGGTCAAGTGGGGAGGCATCTCCCTCATTTAATGTAAATGTTTTAGAGATCCAAAAACCTCCAAGTGGGGATGAATGATCAAGGATGATCCATAGACACTCACTGAGGTCCAGGAGGACCTGGAACGCTCACAGGGGTCCATAAGCGATCCGAAATGCTCGAAGTTTGATCATCTTAAAATCTCTATAAAATGGAATCATTGCGAAGATCTTGTGGTCAACTTTCCAACGGTGCAAAAAAAGCTCGTATGCGAAAGTTATCGACAGTCAAAGTTCTAGTCAACCAAGTCAAAGGTCAAAGGGCAGAGTACCAAAATGTGATTCGTGTCATCACTGCAAGGGTGACACATGGCACGGCCTATAGAGACACGTGGAATTGAGTTGGAAGTTGACTGTGCAGGGTACCAGATGATGTGGTCCAACTGTAAGATGAAAAGTGGCATCAATCATCATTTGACACATGGAAAGGTTCAACCAATGAGAGGCTGCCACATGGAAGCCTCCCATTGGCCAGTTATGGATGAGGTTATTTAACATTTGGTTGGAGCTTAAGGGAATCGAACTCGGGCCTCTAGCATAAAATCCCAACAACTTTATCAACGCGCCATTGCATATTACTTAACAAGCATATGGCACGAAATTTATTTCAAGTTGTTATTTGGTTGCATTGGGTGGAAAAAGGGTCGAGGGCTAAGCCCTCGACCCATGATCTTTTACATGCACAAAAACCATGCCCTTATATTCGCAGGGACTAAAAAACATGTGCTCTAATTCAAAGACTATTAAAACCATATATTATATGGTTTGTTAACAAAACCACACCAACCAATTATGCCATGCGCTCATTTAATAAATGATTTTTGTTATCTATTTAATATTTGTTATAACAAAAGTCAAGAATAAAGGAGTTAGGTGGGATTCAACCCCCCCCCAACCTCCCCTATATAAAGGAGCCAACTTACCATAGCACGACAACACTCATTTGGTGCTAAACCGATATGCACTAAGTCTTTTATAATGCAGATTATGTAGTCTTTTGGGAGATATAAGATGTTTATAGTCAACAAATTCATTTTTTCGAAGCGGTCCTGATGATGATAATCTCATTTCTCTTTTGTAAGACAGAAGGCTATAAATTGAGTGTTTTGTAATCGAGCATTTGTAACAATAGTATTTCATTCCAATAAATCTATGCTGATTTTTTTTAAGTTGGTGTGAAATTCGAGACAACAAGATATTGTGTACATTGTTTTGCGTTCCAAGGGGTGTCCAGGGCACTGTGGCGAAACATAGTCGACTTTATACTCATTCTTCTCAGTTTTTCGAGAGGATTGCAAGGGTGATATATTTTTCTGCATTAAAGCAACAGATTTGAAGGGTATGTTCAACTCTTGTATTGTAAGCCATCTTATTGTACTTTCAACGATTATTAAGCATTTATAGAGAGGTCTCACTGGTTGGAAGTACAATTATTGTGTTATGTGGTTATTATTACTACTTTCATGTGATTTTGTATATGCTCATGTATGATTATGCAAGTTATGATATTCATTTTATGTGTTTGGTGAAGTAAGATAACACTTCCATGCTATAAGCACTGTCAATAAAAGAATCTTGGAATAAGGAAGTGGTGTCATACTTAATACTATTTGAGGATCAAGTGATATTAGAGACACTCAGTTCAGATCAAGTGGTGTATTATTTCTAATCTATTTTTGGATAAGGAAAAAAGTCAAGTTGAAAGGAATTTGTTGTAATTATAAGAATCGTTAATTGTTTTGCAAGAAGAGAATTGTATGTAGAAGGTATAAACTTTGTAGTCAAATCGAAGAAGGCAATGGCGAAGGAAGTAGCTCAACGAATTCATGGAGATGGTACAAGAGGAGAAGGGATCGAAGCATGAGTTATAGCCATATATCCTATCAAAAATAAAGAAGAAATTGAAGTCTTATCCATAGTCATAGTCCTATGGATGAGCATCCTAGTGTAAAGTGATTGTTGTCAAAATTATGAAGACCGCTAAAGAAATTGGTACAACTTAAAGCCATACTCCAGTTAGAACATTTTTCCATGGTTTTGATTGGCTAGATCCTTGGAGGAATATAAGGGCATATACCCTCCACCAATTTTTATCATTATTGTTGGTTGAAAAGTTTATTGCAAAGGTTGCTAGGAAGAGTAAAAGGGCTTACACCCTCCTAGACTTTACCTTATTAGGGTTACTTTCTCAAGGGAGTAAAATGGATTACACCCCTTGAGAAGTAGTAGGCTTAACCTAATACAAGAAGAATCCATAACCCATTTGGCAAGGCACTAATCTTTTATTGCATTGGATAAATAAATTACTTGCATTGGTAAACATGATTTTGAGGGATATTTATCTTGTTTAAGTTGGAATATTTTCTTGGTGTCTTAAGCTTGCTAAAGTCGATAGGGCATTTTGATTGGCCTAGTAGTTCTTGAGTTGTAATCAATCAAAATCTACAACCATTAGGGTTGCAGCAAAACATACTCTATTTCTTACTTTTACTTGCATTTCAATCGTGGAAATTTGCTTGTAAACCACTATTATCATTCTATTACTTATTAGTTATTTTTTTGTCGGATTACTTGTTATTTTTCGTGGTTGAAACTTGCTGTTGTAGTAAATATTTTCTACAACCACTTGGATGTTACAATTATTCTTTGAAAACACTATCTAACAGCCTCTATTCATCGTCAAAGTTCGTGCTTCAGTATTGGAAAATTGTCTATTGTTTTAGTGCTTCATTCTCCAATAAATACTTGACAATTTTGATGGTTATTTCTGCAGTAATTAATTGATTTCATTTCCGATATATACTTTTGTTTACTTCTGTAATTTAGGACAACAAGCTTCACTTTCTTGTCCATTGGAATATTGTGCTTGTATACTTGTCTTTCTCTTGTCTTGGGAAGGTATAACTATCTTCGGAAGGTACTCAAGCGTTTGTCAACCATTAACCATCACTAAGACTTGTTTCCAAACCATCTTCCATCTCATAGATTGACCTATAGGTGTATAACCTTTCGCCTCTCCACTTCCCATCTCATTTCTCTCTATGGTCACCCATAATTCCCCCCTTGTGTAGGATTTCTCCTTCACTAAAGCAACGGGAGGGTTTATTTAAGGTGACAGTGGATAGACTCTCCCATAGTTCTCGTCATCTTGTGGATTGGGTTGGGATTTTCCCAACCTACAATTTGTGCGATAACATGCATCATGTTCATTTTTAGTGACATCATGAAATTGAATTTATAAAAGTTAAAGATTTTGTTGTACATAGAGACAAGAGAGTTAAGCTTTCTTCATTATTTTTGTTATGTCCATAAAGGTGTCAAATGAGTTTAACACTCCAAGTATATAATTTTGTAGATGTAAAGAGTCAAAGGGAAGTTCTTTTTTATTACAAATCTCCTCTAATATTCTAAATGTCAAATGAGTGAAAAGTCTTCATATTGAAATTTTCACAGGTTGAAATTTGAGTTTTTAAAAGATTATAGTGAAGTCCTCTTACAAGTCAAGGTAGAAATAAAAGGCAAGGAGTAAACGAGACAATTGAAAATAAAGTTAAAAGTATGTCATGTCATTGAAATTGTTGTAAGTCTTGAATTGAGGTTGAAAGTTTGTAAAAAAATGA
The DNA here is from genome assembly GCA_009831015.1 of Picea engelmannii. Taxonomy (NCBI): domain Eukaryota; kingdom Viridiplantae; phylum Streptophyta; class Pinopsida; order Pinales; family Pinaceae; genus Picea; species Picea engelmannii. The sequence goes on along the minus strand of ML803858.1, from coordinate 54,262 downwards.
AGTTATTGATGTACAAAACAAAAAGGTACATGATCGGTGTTACCCGACACCTTAACAAATTATGTCAAGTCATGTCATAATTTGAAGTCAAGTTGAGAGTTTGGGGTCAAAGTAAACTGAAGTTTAAGTCATGTCACTGGTGCGTCAATTAATTTTGTCAAAACCAAGGTCATAGGTGTCTTGGTGGTTTTTGCACAATACAACAAGAAACATATTTGTAATCATGTAATGACAAATATTGCAAGTGTCTTGTTGGAGGAATACGTCCCTCCTACAAGAAATTTTTTACGCAAGTATTGTGTGGAAGATTCATAGAAAGAATCATGCAAGAAGAAGATGTTGGCTCCATAACAGCAGAAGATAATAGCAGAAAGAAGATCGAAGAAGGATGAATATGATGTTGACTCCATGACAGAGAAATGCAAGATTGATGCAGAAAGAGAAAAGGATGCAGACTTCAGGAAAAAATGATATTTGTGGCAAAACCCTACAACAAGAATGATGTAACATAAAGAAGAACAACTTCTATTTGTGGTTGGGTAGACGTTGTTGAGACATCTCCACGGTTGCAAATGTGGGTAGAGTTGTCTAGAGAAAGGAGCAGGTGAAGCTTTTGAAGGAAAGTGAGAAAGTGGAAAATCCTACAACTATGGCAGCTGAGGAGCAGAGGAATCTGTTGGGCCCCAACAACTACCCCTAAAGTTTTACAAAATTTAAAGGGCCCCCATTAGAATCTTGATAATTATAATGAGCTACAGAATCAACATTTTCAAATAGTTCCATACCTTGGCTTGCTTTGAGACAAACTTAATACATTCACTATAGTATAAGACATTCATTACAAGAGTATATGTCAAAAGTTAGAAACAAGCATAGAAATCTCAATTTAAACAAAAAACGTTAATTTTTATCAATTGTTTACTTCCATTTAAATTATGATTATGTGTTCTTTCTTTTGCTCATTAACAAGTTTGACTATTTTGAATAATGTGTTCAATACTTCATCAAATAATATCTTGGTCGGGTTCTCATTTTGATGAACTCATTTGGTGATATTAATTAATTAAATTCTTTTTTCATTTTGCATCTCATTTCAAAATAATAATAATAATAATAATAAAAAAAAAAAAAAAAATTATCTATCATTTGTTTGATTTTATAAAAAAACCAAACTTAATATTTTTTCTCTTCTCCATTAACTTGAAGCTTCTATAATTTTAAGATCATTATCAACAATGTTAGTTTATAACTTATAGTTAGTTTAAATTCATTTTTTATTTTATTTTTCTAGATTTGTTTTATCCACAATTTTTAGGTTATTAATTTAGGTTTATTTTTGTTTCACAGGTTTCTATTATCAAATATTTGATATGGATCTAATCATGGCTTGATTTTATTATCCAAATACGTTCAAGATTATTGATCCAAAAATAATATTGGATTGCTACAAATAATTTTATGAGCAACAACAGATAAAATTTGAAAAGGCATCAAGATCAGACAGACAATTTTGCAAGACTGATTGCAGCCAAACCGTGAGGAATTTGAAGAAACGGTTGAAAACCCAGAACCCAAATGGACCCATTTACCTTCTGCTTAGAGATTTTCCCAAGAAAATGCATGATTTGAGAGATATTTGGGTCTCTTTACGAGACAAATTTCAGGTGGCGGAAATTATTAGTGACGCCCAGACTGTTCATTCATTTTATAAATATATGAGAAAGATCAGAGCCAAAGAGATCCAAGAATTTGAGAGGAGGATTTTAATACTTTATCTTTTGTATATTATTTATTTTGTAAACTTTTGTTTTTTTCAAATGGAGTAACGGATGGTTGGAATCTTTGGGAGAATGGACGAGTATTTTCAAAGAAGAATATGGAATTCCAGGTTGCTTAATGGCTTTTGTCCTGTGAGTAAACCGATTTTATTTTCATTATAATATCTTCATATTCTTTGAGTAATTGATTATGCATTGATTTAAATTAGTTTTAGTCTGTTTTATCAATACATGGTTAATTGCTATCATTTATATATTAATTTTTTCAATCTTTAAAAGTCTATTATCTTAAAAATTATTCTAAGACTACAATATGGGCATGTGATTTTGAGAAAGAATATGGGAAAGCAATTCATCTTTGGATTTAGACCTATGTGATGCTTATTCCATTTCGTTCTTTCATTACTATTGTATTATGAGAATGTTATTATGGTTGATTTGAGCTTTAGCTTGTCATCATATGGTGTCTTCATATTGTTAAATGTTATATGATGTCCATAATTTTTTATTCCATTTTTTATGTGTGATCAATCGATCAGTTGATTATTGTGGAATTTATTTATAATGTTAAATGATGGATACTATCAATACTCAGAATTGAGTTTTCTTTCGTTCTTAAATATTGATTATCTTAAGATCACATGATTTTTAATTAGTTGTCTTCCTGTTGTTATTAATTTACTCCAATATCAAATACTTCTTTGAATGTATTCTGGAAGTGCTAGTATTGTTCTGTTATAGGTTTCCCTTAACAACAGTACATGCAGAAGCTCATACAACACATCAAGATAATACAAGTTTCTTTGATCAGCTACAGGTTATTCTATGTGTTATTTAGTTAAGTTGTTTATGAATGAAACAATGATTACGTTAATTAGCTTTGACTATTTTTGTGTCACTGTTTCAATCGTATTAATTTAGTATTTATTCGTTTAATATCTTTAAAAAAAAGCCAAAAAGAAGTGTTGTTCATATTTGATTCAGAAACTTTATCAAACAATCATTTTCGCAAGATTTCATGCAAACCTTGTAAACTGTATATAAACTGTTCATAATCATTTGTATATTCACATTTTTAGATAAATATTTGTAATTATTGTATCGATTGTTAGAATCTTTTCTTTAGTTAGTTTATTTTGTGTTCTATCTTTAGGACCCTAGTTGGCTAACGAAGCCATTAAACCCGTTAGAATAGATTACACCAAATGGCTTGGGTTATTTAGACAACCTCGGAACAGATCTATTCTTCCAGTTGACGGCATGTCAAATTTGCCCGTCAACAGAATTCCATAAGGTTCTATCGGAAGGAACCATGAATACCAAAAGACCAAGTTCATGAGAGAAGCTTGGTGAGGTATTGTGTAGCAGGGTGAAACAGACTTGTTACTGCAGAGTTTGTTTGTAGGTCGCAGTGAGAATGGAGAAGCTCACAAAGAAAGAGAGGATAATGACTATGGATAGTCAGGTAAGTGGTTCAGAAGGAAACCACAATAAAGTGAAAGAAGACATAGACTCTGATGTAAGGAAAGTTGAAATAGAAGGACTCTTATGCATGAACAAAAATAAGAAAGAGGCAAGAGGAAAGGATATAAACAAGGATGCAAGGAAATCAAAAGAAAGAAGCGGCAAAAGACATACACAACAAAGCGTCCGAAATAAAGCAGCGGAAGTGTGAAGAACAAAGAAGTAAGCAAAGAAAGGCATAACTAAAAGTTTCTATGATTTGATATGTAGATACAATAAACCCATGAACTATGACATCCCAAGAGGTTTAATGGTCCTTGGATAATGTATTAATTATGGTCTTAGTCTTATGATTGTATAAAGGCTAGATTGCCTAAGTTGAGATGAAAGTGTATGTACCTGATGTAAGTTTTATGAGACATGTATTCCCAATAGATTGTTAAAGTTCATGGTGATCTAAAAACCACTTTGTAATGTATGGTTGTGGGTATTTGAAACCACTGATGTAATGAATGGTAGTCATGGAAGAGATTTTCTCAATCGTGGGAAAAACTGTCGATTTGAGGTAGCCCACATATGAAACAAGTGTTGATCTAATGCAGTCAACGAGATTTCAAGTCATGAAAAATGGGCTTGTGTAGTTAACCATGAAAGAGAGAATGCAAGTCATGAAAAATGGGCTTGTGTGGATAAAACCATGAGACAGAAGTTTGCAAGGTAACAGGGAACTCATGGATAGGAGTCCATGAATAGTTTTTGTTCCTTGGGAGTCTGATGTAGGAGCATCAAGAGCATGGCTACGGGTATGTCAAAGACTCAAGATGAGGATGATGATGGTGGTGATGCAAGGGGATTAAAGGTACAAGTATGCAGACTCATGATGGAAGAATGGTTGATGAACCATGTATGAGAAAGAGTTTCCTAGAGAACCGACATATACAATGGATGCCGACCCATGTATTTTGGTGGATGGATACTCTTTTATATGGACTTCAACTTATATTTATGGTTGTAGGTACAAGATGAAAATTATAAAAGATTGATAATGAAGAAGACCAAAGATCGTGGAAAACCGAAAAATAAGACAAAGGGCCTAGGGACAATTTAATGAAGAATTATCATGAAGAAGGGGACATTCCTATTTGTAATGTTTAATGAAAATATGAAGAAAAATGTAATAATGTATATTTATTCTAGAAATATATGTAGGAATGAGAGATGGAGAGAAATGAGTAGATGTAGGGATGGATATTGTTGAGAGAATCATGGAGATATTGTGGAGAGATCATAGGAGTTAATTATAGAGATGGTTGTGTATTCATTTGAACTAATTAGCTAATTATGAAATAATTTTTATGGTCACATATAGTTATATAAGGGACCATTTGTACACAAATTAAACATATCGGAATGGTTTTATAATAAAATTTCCCCTTCAAGGGATTGGACCATATTTTTTGGTATCCCTTGCTTTGCAAACGTAGTGTATGTGTGTCTTTATTTTTTCTACAGCTCTGACACCATCATATGGGAAAATTGCAAGCCCATTAACTACTTTTCTCAAGAAAAATACTTTTTTGTGGAATGAAGCAACATAGAAATCATGTCATGCTTTAAAGGAATTTGTGTGTACTAATCCAGTGTTAGCAATGATCCATGTCACTAAGACTTTGTCCTAGACTATAAATTCTTGAGAAAAGGTCTTGGGGCAGTGTTAATGTAAGAGAGATTCTCATTAGTGTTCACCAATAAAAACTTGTGTGACCGAATCTTGAGAAAGTCCACCTATGAGAGTTATTTGACAACCATCCTTCATGCCATGGATACATGTCACCCATATCAAATGGGGAGGTGCTTCCAAATCAAGATGGACCACCATACCTTAGATCACTTTTTGGAATAGTATTTATTGTCACCAAATCAATAAAAGTGCTCACTAGGTTGTCAAGTTATTATTATCATATCATATACAATAAGGGAAAGGATAATGTGATGATAGACACTTTGTTTAGGAAATATGAGGAGGAAGGGTCCCTCTTTACCTTATCCTTGTCGATATCAAATTGGCTTGAAAATTTCAGAGAGAAATGATTGGCTAATGACAAGGTGGTTCAAATCATACAATGATTCAAGGAGGCCCCTAACCCCCTACAAGTTATACTTGCAACATGACACCTTGAGGTATAAAGGGCATATTTATTTGGTATAGAACTTTGCTTTAAAAAAATAGGTGTTAGTGTAATTACATTCCTCTACTACCGTATTCACTTGGGATTTCAAAAAAAATATGAATGAGTCAAGCACTCCTTGATCCAAGAGGATCTGAGGAACACTCACAGAGGTCCAGGAGGATCTAGAATACTCATAGAGGTCCCAGGGGATCCATAAATGCTCAAAATTTGATTGTACCAAATTCTATCGAAAAAAAAATCAATGCGTAGATCTCGTTGTCAGCTTTCCAATGGTTAAAACAAAAATTCAAACATACTTTGTATGCAAAAGTTATGAGTGGTCAAAGTTCAGTCAAACCTATTAAAAGTCAAAAGTCAAAGTACACATGGGAAAAAAAAGTGACACATGTCACCACTGCAAGGGTGACACGTGGCACATGATTATTGGAAGTTGAATGGGTAAGTCACAATCCAAGTGGTCCAATTACAAATTGACAAGTGGCACACAAGTGGACGAATTGTATGAATACATGTGACATGTACAAGCCAATGAGAGGTCGCCACGTGGTGACCTCCCATTGGCATATATTGGCATGGGTTACCAAAAATCATGGAGTCAATGGGGGTCGAACCTGTGACCTCCATAACCTCCCAAGACTTAACAAATCCCTAAATACCAACGCACCACACAAGGGTTCTTAACCTATATATGGCACATAATATATTTGAATTTGTGTTAAGTTTCAAATGGGTAGCCAAAGGGTCATGGGCCTAAGCCCTCGACCCTATCCCTCAGACCTTGGTTGTATACCATACGATGTAACCATATCCAACCTGTGGAGGAGCTTAACAATGTGACGAGTTTAAAACCATAATATATGGTTATATTATATACCATATGCCATATAACCAACAGATTAATATATATACCATTTGTTAAAACCAACCACCAACAAATATGCCAAGGGTCATGAGGAATAGAACCCCAAACCTCCGCCATTTTAGCTGACGGTTAAACCATTAGACCAAACCACCCATTTGTTATGAGATCCTCACCAAATTTAGTAATGAAGTTGCCAAATATCCGCGTGGAGGTTAGAGGTGTTATCACTGAAATTTCATCCGCACATGGTTACAAGAACTCAGCATCGTCAAACAGTAATGAAGTCATTCATGGCCTTGAATTAATATCACAGCATTCAAAAAAGGTCAAAAACTATACAAAGTAGTGAAAAATTGAAGAGCGCTTTGCAGACGTTGGGCACGCGCACGCATGCACGGAACAAGAACGTAGAAATCGCGCACATGTGCACGATGCGGGACTGTTAGCGCAAAAATCCGTGCACCTACTAAACGGTGCATTTATGAAAGTGGTCGGCCTCCCAACCACTTATGGTTCAGCTCCCAAGCCGATTTGACCTCCAAATCCGGGCTGGATCCGAATGGTGGGCTGGTCAAAGACCTAAAAATGGCCTAAATGGCCTCTTTTCACACTACAAAGCAGCTAAACAAAAGCCCAAAGCAATGCTATAAAAAGCCATGAATGCACCTCATTTTCTCAACGAATTCTAAGTAATGTTATGCTGCCTATATTGTTTTAAGGACTCCATCCTTGACAAGAGCACATTGGCACCATTACATTGGACAATCCACCTCTCCATTGAGTGGATTTGTGAAGAGTTCTTTCATCACCATTTTCCATTTTCTTTGTTGTAAGAAGAGCCAACTAGTGAGGGTCCAAGAGCCTTCCCTTGGAGGAAGAAGGGACTCATAGTCCCCTTTCTTCTTGGTGCTTTGTTTTCATCAATAGATCAAGCCTAAAACATTGGTGACATGGGTCTTTTTGTTCTTGTTATCTCTATGTCCTTATGTTCATGGTTTTAATTTTTATTGCATCTATTAGTTTAATTCTTAATCATAGTTTTGTTTTTTCTTTCTCTAACTCTTTTCTCTACAGCTATCCTGCTCAGCAGACCCAACTGAGCTTGCAAGAACCTCTTATTTGCTCACCAAGGTGATGAAAGAGGCGCAACAAGAGGGCCTGAGCCTATATATTGGGTGCAGATCCCAACGCACACACATTCTGAGGTCTATACATATCCCTAGGTGGAACGTATTTCAATATAGGGTACGTATGTCTCAATTTGTGTGCAAAAGAGGTTAAATATGATGTCTCGTAAAATGTGTCATGAGGTATATTGACGTAATATAGTCATGCTTATACTCATTTTTCATGATTTTTCGCAAGGATAGTGAATTTGAGTTCCATTTTGTGATTTGAATTCATTTGTAACAGTATTATCTCAAATTTTCATTAATGAGCATTTAATGCATTGTTTTATGTGCCGAAGAGGGTGAAATTGATCTAGTTCATAAATTGGTCGACTTTATAGTCAAATGTATCAGAATTTCACAAGGATTTCAATGGCGAACTTATTTTATTGTTTTGAGTGATGGAATTAAAGAGATTCCATTAAATTGGATTTTATGAGCACATGTTGTCATGATTTTTTATATTTGAGATGGAGAAAGTAGTTTTCATTGGATTGAAGGGAACTTAAAGATGAAACAAAAGTATGTTATCTATATGTAATTTGAGTTCTTTTATTTTATGTTGTTTCATATCACTATTAATAAAGTTAATCATCATTTCATGAGTTTTTGGGTAAAAAACACATCATCAAAATTCTGCAAACCACCTCAATACGATCAGTAAATTATTCTAGATCAAGTTAGAGACTGCATGTATATATGTAAAGAAATAAGTGGTGTCTAAGGAATTTCGGATCGGGTGGTATTAGAGATAGTTTTGACGTGTGTTGCAATATGTTGATGTGATAAGATCCAAGAGTTCATTTGGTGAAGATTTTGAAGGCTCTTATCAAGAAGGAAAGATGAGTAAAGTTATCATGAAATTGAGGCTCCAGAAGAACATTAATCGACAAATCTAGAAGGAGAATTATGAGTTGAGAATGCAGTTGCAAACTATTGAGGAAGAGAAGAAGAGGTTGCAAGATCAACTGTCATGACATGAGGAATTCCATAAGGGTATTTTTCATGAGTTTGAAAGAAAGTTGCAAATCGGGAATCATGTATTGGCACCATCAGTACCAATCCATGAAGATTGAGAAATATGGCTCCTCATATTATTCTTTTTCCCATAAATATGAAGAATTCTTGAGGGGAGTTGAGGCAAAGAAAGTTACTTCAGATGAAGAATCCCTACATAAATAGTTGTCCTTACCTTCCAGTCTAGAGAAAGGTAACATGTACAAGGAATATCCAGAGGAAGATGTGCATGCTAAAGGAGAAGGAACAAAGACTTTTCCCACTGGTAAATGGTCTAGTTATACGTGTGCCTCCTATGGAACTAGCAACCATGATGTGGAGAAGTATCGAAGGAGACATCCCGTGCAAGTAAAACCCTCCAAGAAGAAGACAAATCATTTATCAAGTAAGAGGAAAAGGAGGAATGATAAGAAGGGATCGTGGAACAAGACACTCATATCTTATTGTGGTAAGAGTGGACACCGGATTGAGAAGTGTTGGACATTTTACCTGCACTTCTATCCAAAGCAGAACATAAAAGATGTAAAGACGCTTGCAAGAAGACAAGCAACAGCTCCAAATGAAATCAATGGTCTTACTGAAAGGCTTGGGAAAGAATACTTCATGATGGTTGGTCTTGGAAAAGTGATATATGAATACATCAAATAATGGTTCATGGATAGTGATGCATCTCGCCACATCATCAGGATGAGATCAATATTTTTGAATTTCTCAAAATCCAACACAGATTACTATGTGGGATATGGAACCAACACTAGACAAGAAATAAGAGGGTATGGATATGTAAGATTCCATCTCGACTAGGGAGGATTTCTGGGAATAGAACATATGTTGTATGTTCGAGACTTAAAGGTAATCCCACTCTCAGTTGTAGCATTTCAAGATGAAGGCTATGCAGTCACATTCCAGAATGGTCAGGTACTTGTGTATTCAAGGGAGGCTACTCCAGACACATCAATAGTGCTTGGTATTCACAAGGAGAGGTTATACAAGTTACTAGAAAGACCTATAGTTTGGTCTAATGGTTACTTGGATTCAGCATCAAATTCAACATCAAATTCAATGCCAGATTCAACATCAGCGTTAGAGGCATTGTCAGAGGTCGGAAGCTGCGAGACTCCTCCCAATATAATGGGAAGAATTAGTCCATAAGTAAACCATCATTGTAAATATGTATATTTGTAAATGTAATATGCATGTGTGTATATATCCTAAATTCTATAAGAAGGCTTGTAATCCACTCATTGTAAATTATAAGAGTGAGAGGGACTCTGTAAAATTTCTATATCGCCACCTTGTATGAGTGAGAGGAATTTTGTAAGAGAGTTTCTATATTGCCACCATATATGATGTTGAGAGTGAGAGGAATATTGATAAGAAATATTTCTAGATAGCCACCTTTACATATTGTTTTAGAGTGAGAGGAATATTGTTATAGAGATTTCTAGATAGCCACCTATACATATTGTTCTACACTGAGAGGAATCTCATTATAAATATTTCTATGTATTTAGACAACATAATGGATAATTGTATTGTCTTGTAATCAGCTAAAGGGCTACATATGGATCTAATTGTCTAAGACAACATTATTGATTCTGAAGAACTAAAAGTGAAGGAACATAAGGATGCAGGCAATTAGAGCATGTAGATCAGAAGAAGAAAGAGCATTGAAGTAATGCAAAAATTTCTAGAGCTGGTAAAGGAGAAATATTAATCTTTAGAAATAAGAGGCATAAAGGTGCATGCTATAAGCATCTTTTTAAAATACCGTGTCGTGTTTGTGTGGATGTACACCTTAAACACAAGCAAGTCAGGTACATATGATAAAAGTACAAGCAGCATTATTGTTCAAGGCAGGAGCGACAATGGACAGAGTATTCATTCAAGGACTCCTACAAACACATCAACAGTACAAGAACAAAAATTCCAAATGGGAAAGCCATAGATCAACATTCAACTTGGTTTCATATTGGCTGAGATGGACTATATTCAATAATAGGAGATGGGAATGGATGTTGAAACACGGGATACAGGTACAGGAATTTTTTTGTCAGGGAATCTATGAGCCAGAACTAGAGCTAATAGCGATAGTGTCAGAGGCCGGAGTCAGATCCATACTCTGGAGAAACAAACAGACATAAGTACATTGATCTAGTACCTAATATCAAAGACCCAAGATGAAGAATAAATTACAAAAGATTCAGCAAGATGGAAGAGTGAATTATCATCACTAAGTTCTTGAATATTTATACTTTTGGAGGTCCAAAATTTGTTCAGTGGGAAGGTGTGATCCAAGGGGATCTAAGGAATGCTCACAGAGGTCCAGGAGGATCTGGAACACTCACAGAGGTCCCAGGGGATCCATAAATGCTCAAAATTTGACCATCACCAATTCTCTCGAAAGAAACATTAATGTGTAGAGCTCGTCATCATCTTTCCAATGGTGCAAACAACAATTCAAATAGAGTTCATATGCAAAAGTTATGAGCGGTCAAAGTTCAGTCAAACTTGGTAAAAGTCAAAGGTCAAAGTATACATGGGAAAAAAGAGTGACATGTGTCACCAATGCAAGGGTGACATGTGGCACACTATTATTGGCAGTTGTCTGGGAAAGGTACAATCCAAGTGGTCCAATTATAGGTTGAAAAGTGGCACACAAGTGGATGAATTGTATGATGACACATGGCATGTACAAGCCAATGGGAGGCCGCCATGTGGCGACCTCCCATTGGCCTATGTTGGCATGGGTTACCAAAAATCATAGAGTCGATGGGGTCGAACCCAAGACCTCCATAACCTCCCAAGACTTAACAAAGCCTTCCATACCAACATGCCACACAATGGTTCTTAACCTATATATGGCACATAATATATTTGAATTTGTGTTAAGTTTCAAATGGGCGGCCAAAGGGTCGAGGGCCTAAGCCCTTGACCCTAGATATTATCCCTTGGATCTTGGTTTTATACCATACCATGTAACCACAACCAATACACAAAGGATATTAATAGTGACGGGTTTAAAACCATAATATATGGTTATATTATATACCATATGCCATATAACCAACATATTAATATATATAGTATATAGTTACACTACATAATTTATATATAATATATATACCATGTGTAAAAACTAACCACCAATGAATATGCCAAGGGCCACGGGGAATAAAACCCCCAAACTCCACCATAATATCCGACAGTTTAACCATTAGGCCAAACCACTCATTTGTTACGGGATCCTCACCAAATTTAGTAATGAAGTTGCCAAATATCTGCGTGGAGGTTGGAGGGCCCGAGCCTATATATTGGGTGCAGATCTCAATGCACACACATTTTGAGATATGTACATATCTCGAGGTGGCATGAATTCCAATACAGGGTATGGATTTCGAGGTCGTATGGATGTCTCTATTTGCATGCAAAAGAAGAGGTTAAATATGTTGTCTCGTAAAACATGCCATGAGGTATATTGACGGAATATAGTCATGTTTATACTCATTTTTCACGCTTTTTCACAAGGATCATGAATTTGAGGTATATTTTGTGATTTGAATTTATTTTTAATAGTCTTATCTCAAATTGTCATTAATAAGGATTTAATGCATTGTTTTGCATGCCGAAAAGGGCGAAATTGAGCCAATTCAGACATTGGTCGATTTTATAGTCAAATTTCTTAGAATTTCACAAGGACTAAAAGAGTAATCGAACAAACATTAGGTCAGAAAGTGATTGAAGATTTTCAGGTGACTGAGCATTTATTTGGCCATGGTTTATTTGATCTGATCATTCCACGTAATCTCTTAAAAGGTGTTCTAAGTGAACTATTTCAGCTTTACAGTCTTCCTCGTAAAGA
>ML803858.1:27520-41598 GCA_009831015.1 Picea engelmannii | reverse complement strand
ATGATCCTCGATCCTATACTAACAATAAATATAACCAATTTTCCGCTTTTCGAAATCAGATAAATTTTTGTCAGGATTCATGTTCTTCCACTATTTAACTTATATAATATTAATAAGTGTTGTAAAGGATCTATATATACAATGGTGACCTTATTTTATTGTTTTGAGTGATGGAAGTAAATATAGTCCATTAAATTGGCTTTTATGAGCACATGTTGTCATGATTTTTTATATTTGAGATGGAGAAAGCAATTTTCATTGGCTTGAAGGGAACTTAAAGATGAAACAAAATTATGTTATCTATATGTAATTTAAGTTATTTTATTTTCTGATGTGTCATCTCACTATTCAACAAGTTAATAATCATTTCATGAGTTTTTGGGTAAAAATCACATCATCAGAATTCTGCAAACCACCTCAATATGGTTAGTAAATTATTCCGGATCAAGTTAGAGACTACATGTATATATGTAAAGAAATAAGTTGTGTCTAAGGATTTTCGGATCACTCCTTTTGGGAAGGCATGAAAAAGAGAAAACAGTTAAACCCCAAAGTATTACAACCACTGCTAAATCCCCGCCACTATTTGACATTTCCATTCATTTTATCGTTGGTCTTCCTAAATCCAACAATAAATTTATCATCATGGTGGTAGTTGACCACCTTTCCAAATATGCTCATTTCTATGCCTTAAAATGCCTATTTAATCCATCCACAGTTTCCCAAGTCTTCATGGATCATATTTTTAAATTACATGCCATACCTAATTCCATTGTTATGGATCGTGATCCCACCTTCACCAACAAATGTTGGAATTAGTTGTTTAAACTGCAAGGCAGACACTTAAAAATAAGCACAACTTATCATCCCCACACATATGGTAAAACAAGGTGGTTAGTAAGTTCTTGGAAACATATTTGAGATTATTTTCATCAAACCAACAAGGCCAATAAGTTAATTGGATACCACTTGTAGAATGGTGGTACATAAATTACCTAACATGATGCTGGAAAAATGTCACCATATGGAGTTATCTATGGCCAAAAAACTCCCTCATTCATCTCGTACTTACCAAGCACATCCAAGGTTAAGGAAGTGGATCATAGGCTTCACACAAGAGCCACCATTTTCAATACACCTAAGGAAAATTAGGTTTTGGCTCAAAATAGAATGAAGCAACATGAAAATCAACATCACTCTAAGCACTCTTTTGAAGAAGGGTATTAGCATGTTTCTTTGTCTCTATCCCTATAGGAATACATCTCTCAAAGACAAGGGAAACCAGAAGCTATCGCCAACGTTAGATGGACCCTATCAGATCCTCTAGTACATTGGACATGTTGCCTACAGATTGGCTCTTTCAACCCACTCCAAGATCATCCCAATGTTTCATGTTTCTTGTTTGAAGAATGTAGTAGGACCAAATTGCCAAGTTCATACTAGTCTTCCCTAACCTAATGAAGAAGGCTCCATTTGGTTACAGTCAAAGGCAACACTTTCCATAAGAGAGTGTCAATTCTTACAACACATTATTTAGGATTCCCTAATACAATGAAAGGATATGTAGCTTGAATATGTAACATGGGAACTAGAAATTATTTACACTAGTTTCCACACCTCCAACCTCAAGAACAATGTTGCTTATGAAGGTGGAGGGCATGTTAATGCCCTATTATAACCTCCTTATTTTTGTGTACTTAAGCACTAGTCAATTAATATATGAGGGAATCTTCTTTAAATAAGTTTGATTAGGTTGTTTGTGTGTGGTTACTCAATGTGAAAGGGTCATCTTCATTAAATGAGGCTCACTATGTGGTTGGTACTTATTAATGATGAGACCTCAAATAGTTAGGATTTTGTCGGTGAGAAACTATTTATAGAAGAATAAGGCTATGTAATGTTTTGTCAAGTATTTTCATTTTATTGGAGCTTTACTCAATTCAAGGTTTCCTTCTCGTAGAGGCTCATGAACATTTCTCTCTTTCAAGATTATCAATATAAGGGTTTATTTTTTGTAGGTTCAATCTCTCGTTTCTCCTACTTTACTTCCTATGGTCTACATTTCTTCTTATATCAATCATAAATTACTATTTTTGTAGAAAAAGTACACTACATGACCTAAGATATATCTTGAAAACACTAATTTTCTATTATGGTAGGGAATAATAGTGTATTTTAATGTATGAACCTCAATCATCAATTTACTTCCCTGAAACTAGTCAAGGTCTTGCAAAAGGTCATTCTTTATGATAGGGGTTAAAAATGGAAAAATGATATATCGATGGAAAGCTATCAAAATTGCATACAACAAGAGAAGGTTTGTTTCTCACTCTATATTTAATTCATAATAGAATATAAGCCCTAAATTTGCAACAATTAAATTTCTCCCTAAACAGACATGCAACTTGCAAAGGCCATAACTTGGGCATTAGAATTTGAAATCAAGAAAATGAGAGTATCATTTTTAAGCTTCAAGATGATGTTGAGAATATTTTTCCATCTCAAGTTGAAGATTTTGAAAAACAACTTACTACAAATAAGTGAAAGTATCAGTTGCTTGTACATGTTGAGAAGTTGAGGGAACAATAGAATTTTCTTTTGAAAGAGATTGAGGATTTGAGAAAATACCTTGCAAACAAATATGAGAATGAGAACCTAGAAAACGTCAATGAATCTAACTAAACATAATTGTTTCATAAGTCATTGTTTTATGAAGAATGTGAACAATCAAGAAAATATGTGAATCCTTCATCTTATGATGCATAAACAGACATTGATTTTGTGACTTATGATGCCCACACCATGATTGATGTTGTTGAGACTTATGAAGCCCAAACAATGACAAATTAATGTTTGATGATTGATCTGCAAACATGAAGGATTTTTTTCCTTATGATGCCCAAACCATGACAAAATATGTAGGTTTGACTTGCGATGTCCATGATGTTATGGTCAATGCCAAAATTATGATGGAAAATGGAATGTCTCACTCACTACAAGTGAAAAATAATGGCCTTGGTTACTTTCAGAAGTACATTAGAAGTATTGTCTCCCAATTCTTACATAAGATGGGCTATAAATACAAAGGCATTAAAATGGTTCTTTGTAAGATCAAATGGGGAAGGCCTTTGATTGTGTGGCAAAATCAAAGAGGAAGGTGAAACCTTTAGGATTGGAGCAAAAAACCTTTTCATTGTAGATTCTTTCACTGGAAAATGGAAGGCCAAGTGGAGGAAGAGGGAGGGGATAGTGATCATACCATTTTCATTCACAATATTTATGTTTAACAAAAAAGTCTTAATGAGACTAAAAAGAGGCATATACAAATGCATAATTCATATTAGCATTTTAAAATGAGTTGTCATGATTTAACTAGATATTGGAATTTACATTCATGTGAATATGTTGAAAGTAAATAATAATATTTGGATAAACAAAACAATCTAACGATATTGAGTTAATCTTGGTTAAACTTGATTAGATGGATCGTAATTCTCAAAAAACAATTTCTACAAATCTTAAGAAGTCGTATCAATGACATATTCTAGTGTTATGACATCATGGAAAGGTGTGTTTGCTTATGTGAGTTAGATTAATTATATTTTCTCATTGGTGACTTCGCATTGATTATGATCCCTCTAGCATATAATTTTATTGGTAAATTGTTTTTCGGCATGAACATGCTTGTGCAAATGACAAGGGAACATTAAAGTGAAATAGTAGTTTTAGGCTTCTTTAGTTTACGCATGAGACTAACCATGTGTGTGGGAACATTTCCTTGGAGTGAAAAGTCTAACTCATTGATTCCCCTTCCTTTCTCTTTGCAAAGTGAAGAGTGTTGAAGTGGAGGTTCCCAAAAAGATGAATACTTGTTGGCACGAGCAAAAGAGGATTCAACATTTCCTTTCTCTTTGATGAGTCCCAAGTGAAGAGAATTCAAGTGAAGTTTCCAGGTCTTTTTTTTTTCTTTTTGGTGAGTTTGTTAATCATGAATCAAGATGATGGAGTAATCTTCATATAATTTGAGACTAATTTGGTATTAAGTGGCCCAATATGTATGTGTAATGCTAATTTTCCTAATGTTTTTTCAATAAGACATTTTTCCTGAGTATTTGATCCTCATGTAGAGTGATGTTTTTCTCTACTGTGAAGTCTGACTTGTTGATGCCCCTTCCTTTCTCTTTGAAAAGTGAATAGAGTTGAAGTGGAGGTTCCCAAAAAGATGAATACTTGTTGGGATGAACATAGTTAATATGGAAGTTAAAAGACCACCTTAGAGCATATTGTTGGGCTAGTTATTTTTTGTTGATGCAACAACTTAGTCATGTGGGAAGGAACACTACCTAAAATGCAAAGTCAAACAACTTTATGATCACTTCCTTTCTCTTTGTAACATCTAGATTTTCACTGACTACATTTTCATAACACTGATTATTCTTTGAGGACACTTGTGTGCAAGTGATCCGGATAAATATGGTACATTATGATTATCTTATTTGGTTTATGAGCTTATGCTATGATTGAGTATTGAAATTTTGATATGTTATTAATATTGATGTATAATATTGACAATTATTATGATGAGGTTTCTTGAGTGTGCAGGAAATGTGACATGATGAGGATGTTGATGGCATTGATAGAATTCATTGGACTCTGGATTGAATCAGGGAGTGGACTATTGACTTTAATTATGAGTACTTGTTTTTCTTACGCATGTATTATGATGATGATTTATGTTATGGATTTCATGTATAAGAGTTATTAATATTATCTTTGTCAGTGGATGCAGGCATGGTGATGCTTGCTAATCCGACTCACATATGGAGTATGTTAGCACTCCGTAAATCTGTTCGATTGATAAACAGACGATGGAGGTAACTTTTTAAACCAACTTTGAGACCCGAAACTAGCCTTTCAAACCTAGAGAGGGCTCTCTCGAGAGACTCTATCTCCGCACATGATATGGCTTTAAAGAAGTGGATAGATTTAACACCTTTGATATAATGGGTTTTGGTTATATTGGCACAAGAAAGTAAGACTTTGGGCTATGGAGTCGATTCAAGGAAACAACGGAAACAACTGACTCGGTGAATGAACTTTGAGAGGATAAAGGCTAAGTGAGCAATAGTCTTCAGTGTAAAATCATAATGTGAAGGGGAGAAAATACAAGAAGTAACTCGGAGCACCACTGCGGGCGAATTCTGATTTAACTTTTAGAAGAAAAATTTTTGTCTAAGTGGCACGAACAAGGGGCGTTGCGCAGCGAATCCATAGGTTCGAAAATTCATTCTGAAATAGATAGAAAAAGATATGGAAAAAGATAACAGGAAGCACATACGCAAGAAAGGGAAAACAATACATCCAACTATTACAATTAGAATCTTTTCATCAAAGTTGCAGGACTTTTGCATTAAGCTTCGATCGAACTCAAATTACATGCAATAGCTATGGTCTATACTAAATTTTCCAAAACCCCTCTGTTTACATGAAAATTATCCCCATATATAGAAATATAATGTCACCCTTGGCTGCTAAGGTCGAACTACTCCCTCTTAGAATCATGGATCTATTTTCTTTGAAAGAGAACAATAACTTCAACAGATTCACTAAAAATAGAAAATATGACTTTGCCAAATCATAATTGTAACCGAAATATTCTTTACAGTCATTGATCATGATCAAAATTTGACCATATTGTTGTGATGAGTCATCATGTGCATTTTTTGACACTTTGTCATCCCTGCACAGCAAGTCTGTTATGCAACAATAACCTACAGCAAAAACGTAGTAGAATGCGCAGCAAACTGGGAAAATAGTTGTTAAATATGACATCGCATCTCACTGATAAAAAACTATTTTTATAAACGGAGATAATTTTTTGTATTTAAGCCCGTTATAAAGAAAAATCTCTCTCAGTTTCTTTAAATTCATCTCCAGCTGGTCGGAATACATGTCTCACAAACATGTCTCGGACAGGAAATCATGAAAGCTGAAAAATAGGGCTCAAATATTCCTTGGAATCTCCCAATCCATGACACATTTTTCAAATCTGAGAGAGGTTTTTGTTATTTGGTTTTTCCTTGAAAAAAACCTCTCGGAGATTTTTAAAATTTCTCTCCAGTTGGTCATAAATTGATATTGAAGTTGACCACTAAACCAGTCATTTTCGCAGTGCGACCTGTAGCTTGTGCACAGGAAAATCCATTGTGCGACGACATCCTCTGTGCGACAAAATCCTATGCACGACAACATCCCATGCACGGCATCCCACTGTGCGATGAAATCCACTATGCGACGAAATCCACTACGCGACGAAAATCGACTACGCGACAGAAATCCACTGCGCGACAAAAATCCACTGTGCGACAGAATCCTTTGCGTGGTGAAGTGCTCTACATAGCACGCAGTTGCAAATGGAAATGGAAATAATAAATGAAAACCTTCCTTTTGAAACTGACCCTTGGATATGTTAGATGATTCGAGGCATAAAAACAATATGGGTGTTAATAGGCATGACTTTGCAAATTGTTAACAAACCTCTAACCTTAGCTATGAAAATCATGGTGCTAGCAGCTGGCTCCAACGGGGATGCTATCCTCCCAGTGAGGTAGCAAAGAACTCATAGACCCTATGCCTATCCATT
Source organism: Picea engelmannii (assembly GCA_009831015.1). NCBI lineage: Eukaryota > Viridiplantae > Streptophyta > Pinopsida > Pinales > Pinaceae > Picea > Picea engelmannii. Next base: position 34,955 of record ML803858.1, on the reverse strand, counting down.
GGCATGTTCCCGAACCATTGAAAGCTCTGCTCTGACCTGTCGCATGTATCCGTTGAAAACCCAAAGTTGTATATGCTCCAAACTAAAGTCTTAAACTAAGCTGAAAATGAAAACAGCATATTGCTAAAAGAAATGCTCGTAGTATCGAGCTTATTCGCACTCCTACCTACCCTAACTGTTGAAAAGGATGTCAATCGAGTGAAATCAAAATGTCAATGCAACCATGCAAGCACTTTATCCACTTTTTGCTTTCTTTGCACATGCTTTCTCCAAAGCCTGTTTACTGATAAGCCATTCAAAAATTTAACTATAAACTCAAATCTCAAAAAATTAAAAACATTGGGACTCTTTGTTGCCTCCAACAAAACTGCAAATGGATCCTCCAGAACATACATAAAATAACAATCACGTTTCACCCCTTCCACTGCATCCTTGTTTGCATGTAATTCAACCTGTTGATTACCACAAAAAGGATGAAAAATATGTTGAGACTGCTGGAAATAACAATCTTCTAAATCAGAAGACAGTTCTAGTTGAAAAGAAACCCCTCGTGGCAAGCAATCCATATCTAACACTGATGTTGATTGACCATCAATTTTATTTCCAAGATGGTAGTTGATCACAGGCTACAAATCTGAACTGAAATCACCTTCCATGTAATCAACAACAGGGTCATTAAAACTATAAGAAGGTTGTTTATATTCTTCACTGATAGCAATTTTCTCATGTAAAACAATGTCACTATGAATGTAGTCAGACTTCACCGCTTCCTCTGTTATCTCATGATTTACTTTCAACAATTCAAAGGAAGAAAAACATAATGGAAGACAATTTTCATTTGCAAGTCCATTGCTTTCTTCATATTCAACATCATGCCTAGAGGATTTCTGATTTGAAACATTATAAAAAATTTGGTACAACAATTCGAAAGAAGAAAAACACAATGACAAGGTTCTTTCACTTGATTCAAAGCCTTCATTTTCTTCATTGCTGTCATATGCAGATTTTTCAATTTCTTTGGATTTCTGAACACACTCATTTTCAAATTCATCTTCGACCAATGGCTATAATTTTGAACTGATAAAACTTTCCATATAACAAGCAATAGGGTCATTAAACACATGAGAAGATTGTTGCAATTTATTCTCAATTTTTTCCCATGAATCAGTGTGATTTTGCATCAGTACACATTCCTTTGCTTCAGTGATGATCTTAGAATTTTCTTTCAACAATTTAAATGAAGAAAAGCATAAAGGCAAAGAATTTCCTTCAGCTGATTCAATACTTTCTTCTTTGTAACTGTGATATGTAGGATGATTTCCCTCATTAAACTGCTGAAAATGAACATTTTCTGATAGAGAAAATGCAGTTGGTTTTTCTAGGAAGTCAACACCATGATCATCATCATATTCATCATATATAGGAAAATCAACAATATATGCAATGTCATCTAACAAGAAAAATCTTGGGACATCAACCTGCTCTTCAACAAGTTGATTTGCAAATTCATTTTCTTGATTGTATACAAGTGAATACATAAAACAATTAGCCCCATGCTTATCATGAGATGGATCAGAAGCTAAATTAATATCAAAGAAATTCGGGAGAGTAGCTTGTTCTTCAAGCTGATCATCATTCTTTGCAAACACATCCTCATGACATCCTTCAAGAAAACTTATGACATGATCAACCTTCTTCATATTATGTACAATCTTTGGTTCCTCGGCTTTCAATTTCTCATCCAAAATCTAATTTTGCAGCTCCTTACATGCTTGAATATTGTCTTCAACTTTCTGAGCATTGTTGAACATATGTTGCAAAGACATAGACTTCCTCTCCATCAAAAGAAAAGATAAGTCTGATTGAAAGGTTGTTACATAATGGAGCATGGCATTAGCTTCATGAGGTTGGACTTCTTTAGGTAGTTTATAATAAAGACTAGCAAACCTGCTATTGAAATTTGAGATGGTTTCACATTTCATTCTTCTCATGGCATAAAAATCTTAAAGGAGTAGATCCCATGACTTTCTCTCACCCCAAAATCTATGGAAAGCTTCCCTCAGTTCATCCCACGAGGTAATTGACTAAGGCTGCAAATGTCTGAACAATGCTTTGGCATCTCCTTGTAAGGACCGAGAAAAGGCCCTCATAGACACATCATCATGTTCAATCTCAAAAAGGTCTATGAAATGCTCAAAGACCTGAATAAGTTTTTCAGTTGACTGTCCATCAAGATTTCCATCGAACCTAGGAAGATACTTATAATGTTTCAGAGGAAAGTCATGAAGGATGGAAGGAAATTTAAGAGGATTGTATCTTTCTTGAATTATTGAGGGTGCAGGGTTAAGAAAAGAAGTTACAAGCTCGGCTTTGGTTTCATTAATCTCACAAGAATGATCATGAAAATCATATGGCTCAGAGGAAGGATCTTGGTGAATATCGGTTATACAAGAAGGAGGTATACCTACAGTTTGCAATGAAGGATATACAAGGGTAGGTATTCGAGATTCATTTAAACACGGTAAGTGAAGAAATATTCTTTTGAAAAACTCATGAAAGGACAAAAAGATATTGATAAAACAGAAAAGTACTTCTTGAACTAAACTTAAGCTCGAGTACCTTATTTTTCCATACTACTCTTCCATTTTTTTGTTAACGGGTATCATTCTCTAGTGGAGTCTTTGAATCACAAGCTTGATTGGAGTCGCCATGAAAACTTTAGCTCTGGATTCTTCTGCCAGTGGAATCACCTTCAACTGATTTTCTGATTTGTGGAGTCGCTAGAGAAGAAATACGGCCCATATGTGCCTAAGTGTCTGCTGCTCTTAGACCTCAAAACTCAACCATGTCGTTCTTTCCTAGGGAAAATTTTATCACTATGTAAATCTGTTCGGCTGATAAACAGATGACGAAGGCAACTTTTTCAACCAACTTTGAGGCCTGAAACTAGCCTTTTGGACCTGGAGAGGGATCTCTCGGGAGACTCTGTCTCCGCAGTGGATGTGGCTTTAAAGAAGTGGCTAGATTTAACACCTTTGATATAACGGGTTCTGGTTATATTGGCACAAGAAAGTAAGGCTTTGGGCTATGGAGTCGATTCGAGGAAACAATGGAAACAAATGACTCGGTGACTGAACTTTGAGAGGATAAAGGTTAAGTGAGCAACAATATTTAGTGTAAAATCATAATGTGGTGCGGAGAAAATACAAGAAGTAAATTGGAGCACCACTGCGGGTGAATTCAGAGTTAACTTTTAGAAGAAAACATTTTTTCTAAGTGGCGCGAACAAGGGACATTGCACAGCGAATCCACAGGTTCGAAAAATCGTTCCAAAATAGATAGACAAAGATATGGAAAACGATAATAGGAATCACATATGCAAGAAAGGGAAAACAATACATCCAACTGTTACAATTAGAATATTTTCATCAAAGTTGCGGGACTTTTGCATTAAGCTTTGGTCGAACTCAAATTACATGCAATAGCTAAGGTCTATACTAAATTTGTCAAAACCCCTCTATTTACATGAAAATGATCCCCATATATAGAAAGATAATGTCACCCTTGATTGCTAGGGTCAAACTACTCCCTCCTAGAATTATGGATCCATTTTCTTTGAAAGAGAACAATAACTTAAATGGATTCACTAAAAATAGAAAATCCGACTTTGCCAAATCATAATCGTAACCGAAATATTCTTTACGGTCATTGATCATGATAAAAATTTGACCATATGGTTTTGATGAGTCATCATGTGCATTTTTGGACACTATGTCATCCCTGCACAACAATTTTTCTACGCAACAATAACCTACAGCAAAAACGCAGTGGAATGCTCAGCAAACTAGGAAAATAGGTGTTAAAGATGACATCGTATCTCACTGATAAAAAACTATTTTTAGAAACGGAGAGAGGTTTTCGTATATAATCTCGTTATAAAGAAAAACCTCTCTCGGTTTCTTTAAATTCATCTCCAGTTGGCCAGAATACTTGTCACACAAACATGTCTTGGATAGGAAATCATGAAAGATGAAAAATAGGGCTCAAAGATTCCTTTGAATCTCCCAATCCGTGACACATGATGTTAACGACTACATGATGATGTGTCTTAAAGGTTAATGAATACCTTGTTCTTGAGAGTTTCATAATGTTGTGAGGGAAGACTGAGACAACCCGTCGCGAGGATTTCTGAGGGGTGCACAATAAGCCAGATTCATTATTCCTTAGTAAGCCCTTAGTCTCACACAAAGTCGACAAGTGGAGTATTGAATCCAAGAGTCAAACAACTTCCAAACTAAGTCAAGTGGCGAGTGGCACCCTTGGAGCATGTAGGTGCATATTGAAGGGCAGGTTGGGGGAATAAATTAACGAGTTATTAAAAATCTAGAAGACCTTAGAGAATAAAACAAATACTTAGAACTGATAGAAAGAGAATACAAATTTATACAAATTTATAAACTGGAAACATAATAAATCTAAGTCTAATTGTTATGCCTAATAAAATTTTGTAGAAATGGGTCTAAGGGGTATTAGATTAATTAAAAAAAAAAGGGGGAGAATAAAAATTAAGACATATGCACAATGTGTGCATGAAATTAATAAAAATATTTTTAATAAAAAAAAAAACTATTTCACGAGAGAATGGATAGTCAACATAGATTTAGAATCTTAAGTCAATCTAGAATCTAAAGCCTAACTAAGAGAAGAGTCCTAATCAAACTCCAACTCTAAATTAGTTAGGAGACACAATAAAGGAGAAATTGGGGAACTAAGGGACAACTAGGAGAAAATCTAGGAACTAATTGTGGATGTGAAGGAAAATGCATAATTATTTTTATTAAAAAGAAATAAACATCTGAAACTTGAGGGAAGAGTGACATGTGTACATGGTGAATAATCTTTCAATTGATTATTAAAAAATTTAATTAATCGTGCATGAGATGACAAGTGTCAAAGTGAAAATTATTGTAAAAAGAATGGTGAGGAAAGAGTAGGCACCCTTATGGCTGGATGACTGAAATGCTGTCAAATTTTCACGTGACTAGTTTTCTTGTGTGAGTTGGGCTTCAAGTTTGTTTAGAAGGTGGAAGCCTCTCCTTGGGAGGGCAAGCTTGAGCTACATTATGTTTATGTGTGTGACCCCTTTGCGGCTCATGGGGATAAGGGGGAAGAAGAGTACCCCTAGCATTGGCTGGGAGGTACCGATGAAGTCTCTGATTAGCAGGCGAAAGAAAAGGGCATTGTGCTGGATTCTGAATCGAACAACAACTTCTCATATCAAAAATATTTTGGTCACGGTATTTATTTGTTTAGTTTAGTAATTGATAGAAAATAAGCTAAATCTGTATATTAAACATGTATGGAAGAATGCTTGGGAAATTGATGTATTAGTTCTGCTTTTAATATGTATATATTCATATTTTCTATTGGCAGAGTGAAAATAATTGGTATGTTGTAATTGCTGGATTCAATTCCTGTAAATATAACAATAACAAATCCATAATGCATATTTGACATTGCCTTGTATTGGTGCTCCTGTCGAACTGGGTGAGGCTTCCTTCTGCGGTTTAATATCGACCTCAGAGGTTAGTGTGTTGGATTTGTTTGTAATCTTATAATATCTCCCTAAGAGAGTATTTACATGTGAACTGACTATTGGAAATAATGAGAGGGGGGTGAATCAAATTTTAGAGCAATCCGTATTTTTGAACTTGTACTTCAATCAGATCATGTATTCAATTTATATCTAGTCAGAAATGAAGAATAGTATAAGAGATACACCAATACACCATGCACATTATATAATAAGTAATCATGTATCACTACTACATATGGGCGGATTATTCCACGAAAAGTTTCCACACTTCAACTAGTTGCATATTTTTTTTAAACAAGGCGGGATTTTCGTCGATATTGCCACGAAAGTTCGTCGCAATATCGACGAAAATCTTATTTAAATGTAGTCGGGATTTTCGTCGCTATAATGACTAACTATCGTGGCAATAGCGACGAAAATTGTGCCTATCTCATTGGTTGGTGTTAATGGCTAGTTGACTATTTTATATATATATATACGTGACTTTAAGAGACTTTGTGACATAATTGCTATAGTTGCGACACTGTTCTTGGCTTTTGTTTGAGATGTTTTTTTTTTTTTTTATCCGTCACCCACCGGTTGAACAAATCCAATTCTCGATCTACATAGCTCGGATTTTAAACTTGCAAGGTTAGTATGTTATTTTTTATTGATGTACTCATTTAACTTGTAAATTTTTTTTGAAATGTCCAAATTTCATTTAGCTTGTTTTTTCCTTGATAATATATTATAATATGTGTAATACCATATTTCATGTCTTTGGTTTTTGGATCTAGTTAGTATATTCTATGGAAAAAGGGTATGTGGATTCCATAATATTCTATGTTTATGGAATCCACATACCCTTTTCCCTTCAATTGTAGCTATAATATCTCTCTCTTTTCATTGATAAAGATATGGGAGTGCTCTTGAAACTCAACCTTGATTGGTGAAATAATAGTAATTGATTGTCATTTTCTTCTCTCTTTTAATTTTTAAGACCTGACAAAAAACACCAACAAATCTTGATTGAAGCAGGGACTAATAAGATACATAAACACTAACCCTAAACTTATGTTAGGTATATATGTCGTTATTGTATAAAGAAAACATTTGTACACATGTGACCTTATTATAAAGATGTTATTTATGTCGTCATGATGTTGATCCTCTACACATATGATCACCTTATTATTGTTGACCTTATTATAAAGATGTAGGTCACTGCAAATAAACATATCATAATCGAAAGGAGTAGCCAAAATATAAAAAATTGACAACTTAATGTTTGGTATGGTGTAGGTAAGACAATTACTTTTCAGGACAAGGATTTGTCACAATGAACGAAAATGACAGGAAACTTGCTCGGTTAAGAGAGGCATTAGAGGCGAGGGGCGATGGAAAATGTTATTTCCCTTGCTATGATTGCAGAGGCTTGCAAAATAGAAGACTTTTAATAACAACAGCCCAAAAACATTGTAGGGAGAAGGGCCACGTCGAAGGGGGTTATGAATATCGTCCCTTGGTAAGAGGATTCAATATTTAATGTATTCTTTGTAATAATCAGTATGTCATGAATTTTAGTAGTTATATTTCTTATCAGGATTTTTATATTTTCTATACACACTAAATTTTCTATGTTGTTTTTAAATATATAGACAATGCCCCTAAAGTGTCTACCTCCAAAGAGTTATTTGCCAAGTACTAGCAAAAATAATACTTTACATGGAGATGAACTTCGAGATCAGAATATTGAAGCTGTTGATCAAGTTATTAATGATGATATGGATGGAGATAACGTTAGTGATTCAAATCAGGAAGATGAGATACATAGATTGATCCAAGACACATTTTCTCCAA